>MU778365.1:35769-143473 GCA_026770625.1 Nicotiana glauca
TGCTACTGCTACTGCTACTGCTACTGCTACTGCTGCTGCTACTGCTACTGCTACTGCTACTGCTACTGCTACTGCTACTGCTACTGCTACTGCTACTGCTACTGCTACTGCTACTGCTACTGCTACTGCTACTGCTACTGCTACTGCTACTGCTACTGCTACTGCTACTGCTACTGCTACTGCTACTGCTACTGCTACTGCTACTGCTACTGCTACTGCTACTGCTACTGCTACTGCTACTGCTACTGCTACTGCTACTGCTACTGCTACTGCTACTGCTACTGCTACTGCTACTGCTACTGCTACTGCTACTGCTACTGCTACTGCTACTGCTACTGCTACTGCTACTGCTACTGCTACTGCTACTGCTACTGCTACTGCTACTGCTACTGCTACTGCTACTGCTACTGCTACTGCTACTGCTACTGCTACTGCTACTGCTACTGCTACTGCTACTGCTACTGCTACTGCTACTGCTACTGCTACTACTGCTACTGCTACTGCTACTACTACTGCTACTGCTACTGCTACTGCTACTGCTACTGCTACTGCTACTGCTACTGCTACTGCTACTGCTACTGCTACTGCTACTGCTACTGCTACTGCTACTGCTACTGCTACTGCTACTGCTACTGCTACTGCTACTGCTACTGCTACTGCTACTGCTACTGCTACTGCTACTGCTACTGCTACTGCTACTGCTACTGCTACTGCTACTGCTACTGCTACTGCTACTGCTACTGCTACTGCTACTGCTACTGCTACTGCTACTGCTACTGCTACTGCTACTGCTACTGCTACTGCTACTGCTACTGCTACTGCTACTGCTACTGCTACTACAACTACTACTACTACGTGTTGAGTGGAAGGGTACTTTAGATCACACTCTCGGTAGAGTTATTTCTTTCCTTAAGGCTCAACGTATAGTTGAGGGTGTGACGCGTATTTAGATTATGTGAGAGATGTTAGTATTGATACTCCTTTAGTTGATTCAGTCCTAGTAGTGCGGGATTATCCTGATGTGTTTCCAACTAATCTTTCGGGTATACCGCCTGATATTGATATTGATTTTGGCATTGATCTGTTGCCGGGCACTCAACCCATTTCTATCCCCCTGTATCGTACGACTCCTCCTGAGTTGAAGGAGTTGAAGGATCAATTACAAGAATTGCTTGATAAGGGTTTTATTCGGCCCAATATTTCACCTTGGGTGCTCTTGTCTTGTTTGTGAAGAAAAAAGATAGTTCTATGCGTATGTGTATTGATTATCGCCAGCTGAACAAGGTTACAATGAAAAATCGTTATCCGTTACCTCGTATTGATGATCTGTTTGACCTGCTTCAGGGCGCACGAGTGTTTTCTAAGATTGATTTGCACTCAGGTTACCATCAGTTGAAGATTCGGGAGCCAGATATCGCGAAGACTGTTTTTAGGACTCGGTATGGTCATTACGAGTTCCTTGTCATGTCATTTGGGTGGACCAATACCCCAGTAGCTTTCATGCATTTGATTCACAATGTATTCCGTCCATATCTTGTCTCTTTTGTCATTATCTTTATTGATGACATTCTAGTATATTCCCGAAGCCGGGAAGAGCATGAGCAGCACCTGAGGACAGTGCTTCAGGCTCTGAGTGAAAATAAATTATATGCAAAGTTTTCAAAATGTGGGTTTTGGTTAGATTTTGTGGCATTCTTGGGCCATATGGTATCGAGTGAGGGCATTCGGGTGGATCCGAAGAAGGTAGAGGCAATGTAGAGTTGGCCCAGACCATCCTCAGCTATAGAGATCCGCAGTTTCCTTGGATTGGCGGGTTACTACCGTCGTTTTATGGAGGGGTTTTCATCGATTGCAGCCCCTATGACTAGACTGACCCAGAAGGGTTCTTTGTTCCAGTCGACGGAAGAGTGTGAGGTGAGCTTTCAGAAGCATAAGACAGCTTTGACTACGACCCCAATTTTGATATTGCCTACAAGTTCAGGGTCTTATACTATCTATTATGATGCCTCGAGAGTTGGCTTTGGAGCAGTATTGATGCAGGATGGTAGGGTGATTGCCTACACATCTAGATAATTGAAGATACATGAGAAGAATTATCCTGTCCATGATCTTGAGGTAGCTGCCAATGTTCACGCCCTGAAGATTTGGCGCCATTATCTATACGGTGTGCCCCATGAGATTTATACTAACCATCAGAGCTTGCAACATTTGTTCAAGCAGAAGGATCAAAATTTGTGCCAAAGGAGGTGGTTAGAGTTGTTGAAAGATTATGACATTACTATTTTATATCACCCGGGCAAGGCCAATATAGTGGCTGATGCCTTGAGTTGCCGGGCAGAGAGTTTGGGAAATTTGGCATATTTACCAGTATTGGAGAGGCCTATGGCGATGGATGTTCAGGCTTTAGCCAGCCAGTTTGTGAGATTGGATCTTTTGGAGCCCTGTCGGGTTCTAGCTTGTGTGGTTTCTCGGTCTTCCTTATTTGATCGTATTAGGGAGCGACAATATGATGACCCTCATGTGCTTGTCCTTAAGGACAAGGTTAAATATGGTGATTCCATAGATGTGACCATTGGCAAGGATGAAGTATTGAGGATGCAGGGTCGAGTTTGTGTACCCAATGTTGATGGGCTTCGAGAGTTGATTCAAGAGGAGGCCCACAGTTCGCGCTATTCTATTCATCCGGGTGCCGCGAAGAAGTATCAGGACTTGAGGCAACACTATTGGTGGAGGCAGATGGAGAAAGATATAGTTGGGTTTGTAGCTCGGTGCCTCAATTGTCAGCAGGTGAAGTATGAGCACCAGAGACCGGCGGATTGCTTCAGCAGATAGAGATTTCAGAGTGGAAGTAGGAGCGAATTACCATGGACTTTATATCTGGACTCCTACAGACTTTGCAGAAGTTTGATGCTATTTGGGTTATTGTGGATCGATTGACCAAGTCCGCTCATTTCATTCCTATGTGTAATACTTATTCTTCGGAGCGGTTGACGGAGATTTATATCCAGGATATCGTTCGTGTGCATGGTATTACAGTTTCCATCATTTCGGATAGGGGTACTTAGTTCACATCATGGTTCTGGAGAGCCGTGTAGCAGGAGTTAGGTACTCAGGTGAAGTTGAGCACGACATTTAACCCTTAGATGGATGGGAAGTCCGAGCGCACTATTTAGATTCTTGAGGATATGCTCCGTGCCTATGTGATGGAGTTTGGGTGGGGGAGGGGGTTCTTGGGATCAATTCTTGCCATTGGCAGAGTTTTCTTACAACAACAGTTATCAGTCCAGCATTCAGATGGCACCGTATGAGGCTTTGTACGGTAGACGGTGTAGATCTCCAGTGGGTTGGTTCGAGCCGGGTGAGGCTAGATTATTGGGCACCGATTTGGTTCAGGATGCTTTATAAAAGGTTAAGGTGATTCAGGATAGGATCCATGCAGCCCAGTCCAGACAAAAACGCTATGCGGACCGGAAGGTTAGTGATGTTTCCTATATGGCCGGAGAGCGAGTTCTGCTTCGGGTTTCGCCTATGAAAGGCGTTATGAGATTTGGGAAGAAAGGGAAGTTGAGTCTGAGGTTTATTGGCCCTTTTAAGATATTAAGGCGAGTTGGGGAGGTTGCTTATGAGCTTGCCTTACCTCCTAGCCTGGAAGGGGTTCATCCGGTATTTTATGTTTCGATGCTCTAGAGGTATCACGATGATTCGTCGCACATGTTAGATTTCAGTTCAGTCCAGTTGGACAAGGTTCTATCTTATGTTGAGGATTCAGTTGCTATAGTGGACAGACAGGTCAAAAAGTTGAGGTTAAAGAACATTGCTTCAGTAAAGGTCCAGTAGTGGGCTCAGCCGGTCGAGGAGGCGACCTGGGAGACCGAGAAGGATATACGCAGCCGTTACCCTTATCTTTTCCTACTTCAGGTATGTATCTATGCTCGTTCGAGGATGAACGAATGTTTAAGTGTAGGACGTTGTGGCGACCCAGCCGGTCGTCTTAAGAATTAATGCCCCGATTCCCTATTAGCTTCTTTCCCCAAGTTTATTTATGCTAATTTGATTTGCTGGGATGTTCGGTTTTGAGTTTCGTAGAGTTTTAGGACACTTACTCTCTAAATGAGAGCTTATGTGTTAGAAAATTGACCATAGTTGGAACAATGTGAAGACGACTCTGGAATGAAAATCCGATGGTTTCGTTAGCTCCGGTATGTGATTTCGGGCTTCGGAGCGTGTTCGGAATGTGATTTGGAGGTACGTAGCTCATTTAGGCTTGAAATACCAAAAGTTGAATTCTTGAGGTTTCCGGTCTGATAGAGAGATTTTAATCTGAGGGTCAGAATGGAATTCAGAAGTTGGAGTAGCTCCGTAGTTTTTAACGTGACATGTGTGCAAAGTTTCAGGTTATTCGTACGAAGTTTGGTAGACTTTTTGATCGAAAATGTGTTTTTAGAGTTTTGAAATTCTTAAGGTTGAATCAAATAAAAATAGGTATTTTGATGTTGTTTTGAGCGTTCCGAAGGTTGGAACAAGTTTGAATGATGTTATGGGATATGTTCGTAGGTTTGGTTTAGGTCTCGAGGGCCTCGGGTGTGTTTCGAATGCTCAACGGGTCATTTTTTTAGAACTTAGAGAATTGCAGAAAATATTGCAGCAGCCCAGTTCTGGTTTCCTTCTTCGCGTTCACGAGTGGCGTCTCGCGTTCGCGAAGAGGAGCTGGGGCTAGGGGGAGGTTGTGCTTCGCGTTCGCGATGGTGTCCCGCGTTCACGAAGGTAAGGGTTCATTGGCCTTCGCGATCACTTTATAGTCCTCGCGTTCGCATAAGGTCTGCTCGTGTAAGCTACGCGTTCGTGAGTGGACGTCACATTTGCGAAAGATTAATTTGGCCCGCTGGACTTTTGTGCATCGCGTTCACGATAGTAGCCTCGTGTTCGCGATGAGGAACGCGAATAGGCAGATATAAGATTCCAAAATCAAGGGTTTAGCCATTTTTATCAAAACTTAAGCTTGAGAGATTGGATTTGAGCGAGATTTTGAGGGATTTTCAGAGACATCAATTGGATTTTGGCCATTTGGAGTCGGATACTCGTGGCAAAAGCGTGATTTCGAGTTGATTTTGAGTTGGTTCGAGATAAGTGGCTTGTCTAACCTTGTGTGGGGGACTTTTCCCTTAGGATATGATATGTTCGTAAGGTGACGAGCGCGTACTTGAGCTAATTGTTGAAAACCCAGTTTTCCTTAAGTTATTTCAATGAAATTCTTGTCCAACTTTATTATACTTGCAAATTTAGCATGGGTTAGTTAGAAAAGCATGTTTAGCTGACTTAAATTGCCTATTTGCTTAAATTGCCTTGATTGCATTACGTGAAGCATGTTAGGCTAGAATTTCTTGTTGCTTGATATGAGATTTCCATTTCTGAATATCTTTTTGCTATTGCTGTGTATTTACATTGGGACTAGGTATGTAGGATTCCGGTAGCTCCCCCTTATTTGTTTACTTTGGGACTACATGTTAGATTCCGGTAGATCCCCCATGCACAATTATATGGAACTATGGGAATGCACCTGGTAGATTCCCCAGTATTGGGTATTTACGTTTGGGACTACGGATCGGGATTCTGGTAGATCCCCGCGCATTTATAGTTGGACTACAGGACGGTATCCCGGGAGATCCACTGGACAGTTGTGATAGTGACTATAGGACGGTATCCTGGGAGATCCTCGTTGTTACTATTGGTGTTGAGCTGTATTAACTTCCGTGGTCACTCTATTTTTGTATAGTTGTTGTTGTTTCCCGTATAACCTATTTTACTTCACTGCTGAACTCATTTATACTTCTTATTTCATACTGTTGAAACTTTATATTATGTTTAACCTCAGTAGGTCCCTAACCTTCATCGTCACTACCCGACCGAGGTTAGGCTTGGCACTTATTGAGTACCGCTGTGGTGTACTCATGCCTCTTCTATGCATGTTTTCCATATGCAGAACCAGGTACCACTGATCAGGTCTACCATCTTTGAGGGAGGCGACTGCTTAGAAACTCCGAGGTACATCCGTCGCGTCTGCAGACCAAGGAGTCCCTTTCTATTCCTGCTTTAGTATTTAGCCCTTCTGTACTCTTCTGTTTGTTAGACCTTCCAGAGTTAGAACTACGTAGCATTTATCTTAGCTTGTGATTCGTGGGGTTCTGCATCTTGGATTTAGATATTGGTTTTGAGACTTTTATATATATATATATATATATATATATATATGGTGTATGCCGAGTGGCATATTTAACACTATTATTGCTTTATTTCTATTTTTGAACCATTTTATTTTCGCAAGTTTTGTTATCTTTCACAATTTAGGCTTACCTAGTCGTAGAGACTAGGTGTCGTCATGATGTTTCACGGAGGGCGAACCAGGGTCGTGACATGATCTAAAGTGACCTCATATATCATCAATTGGGAGTAACAATTGCCCTCAACTCAAATGAATCATTAACAACATTCACTCTTTTAAGCACCATGGTTTTAGTGCGACACAAGAGCTTCAAGAATTGACTCAACCCCTCAAGGGAACTCTTTCTACTACTTTGGTCATTGTGGAACCCAAACTAATACATCCTCAATTCTCCCTAAGCAAACCTCACTTTTAGATTGTAGCACTCAGAACGAGGATAGTGGAAACACACTCATCTCTCTCAAAGAAAGGTCACAAGTCTGGCTCTAAGTACCATAAGCTTGCCCCTTATGTGAGTCACCACTTATATAAGCTTCATTCAACTTAAGATCATACAGGACTTTTATGGAGAATTAGCGAAGGCTTTTGGTTCAGGGTAGGAAATATTTGGTCTTAGTAGGTTCCATCTTCCCTTTAGCACTTCATTTGCTTCATTTTGGCACACATTCTTTTGACTTTTCAAGTCATTTGATTCTTTCTTAGGGGTTATAGAGACACACTGTCACTCTTTCTTATTCTTTTCAAACATTTTTCTCCTTTCAAAACATTCCACACCTTTCATCTCTTTTCTTTTTATTGAATCCCTTCATTTCTTCTAGATTGTTCATTCTTTTTGACTTTTTGATTTTCTTTCTTTTTCATTGCCTTTCCTTTTCTTCATTTTGTACCTTTTACCGCTTTGTTTCATTCCTCGTCTCTCTCCCAAACTTATGCTTTTTCCTTGTGCTAAGGAAAGATAGAGTGCCAAGAGAGGGTCTTTTTAGAACGGGTAAAAGCTTGTATTATAGGTTTTTTCTGAAAGATAAAGGTCTATGGCTCAAAAGGTTTGACTAGGGATATTACCATTGGTAGGCTTATGGAAGTTTTCAAAATATCATTCGGATCAAGTAGAGCCTATAATCACATCTGAAGTCAAACTACACTTAGGATTTCGCCTAGACAAACATTCAGGGCAAGTTCTAGACTAATGGCTCAGGACTTGGACTTGCAATTCGAATTCTCACCACATAAGCTATATGATTGCTAAAGAGACAAAGTCGGGGCCCCACAACAACCTTAGTTATGATGTGAGCAACACCATGATCCAGAAAAACCACTTGATGATTGTCGGCCAACACAAGAGCCTCAAGCTCACAACTTTCACTATCTTATACACAACAATTTATTTTTGACCATAAGATCAAAGGCAAATGTGTTAGGACCAAGTGAAGCTTTGCTTGAGGCACCACTACTCACCAACTACTTATTTACACAAAAAGAAAAAGAAATCACACTTAAACCCTTAAAAAGCTTATCATGTCATCCATCATTAGGAAGAGCCACCTAATTCACACAAATTCTACCTTTGGAAAGAATCGTGGCATTAAGAAAATCAAAGGCTTATTGCACACAAAAACTCAAAATAAGAAGCTAGTAAAGAAAAATAACCGCGGACAGTAAAATGAATATGTACCAGAGGGGATTTAGTCGAATATACATAAGGGGAATGAATATATACATCAAAATGCAACTTTATATGCAAACCAAAGTTGCGAAATTACGAAAAGTGAACTAAAATGGTAAAATTATGTACACACCAAAAGTAAAAAAGAAAGAATAATAAAAGAAAGTAGTGTCATATATATACAACCCAAATCATCCAAATAGGGCTACCCCCTCAAATGAAAGATAGCATTGTCCTCAACACTAACTAACAAAAATAATCATAAGAAAAGATAGAGAGTGAAAAGAAAACTCCATATTGACCCTCCGTCAGCATAGGGTCATGAGTCTGGGTCCCTGGGTCCTCGGACTGCTCGGGAACCTGTGACTGGATCCCTGTCACCTGTGTCTGCACTTGGTCCTTGGCCTGTACTGGAATCTGGGGCTAGCTAGAAGGACCTCCATGAGGGTCATCCAGCTGTATCATATCATCATCAGCATGAGGTATCACGCTCTTCCTCTTGGCTGGCCTCTCCACCTCCTGCTCATGCTCAAGCTGGGCTGCTGGGGTTGGGTCATACAATAAAAGCTCTAAAGGCAAGTTATCAGCCTTTAACTTCTCTACCTCCACTCTCAACTCCTTCACCGACTCCTTGGAAGCACAAGTCTTTCTCATCTTCTTTATCTCCTTAGCAAGCTCCTTCAATGCCTTTCCACGTGAACCAACAACATCCATGATCAACTTATGGTTCTCTAGGAGCTTCTTCTGGTTCTCTAGAAGCTCCTTGAGAGTGTCCTCCACTGACTGTGGGACCTGTGGCCGAGGAGGTACAGATTGGGCTGCCACCGAAGTAGAAAGTACAAACAACTTAGAAGTGGCTGCCTGCATCCAGTTGTTAATACTAGTAAGGTCTGGTTCAAGTGGTGGGCATTCAATGGATATGCTAAAAAGGAAGGAATTTCTGGGTTAATGGTAGTAGAGGGTCCTGGGGCCATGTCTAGGGTAGTTGAAGGAGTCTGAGTAGGAGCCATTACTACTACTGGCTGTTCAGACTGGCCACTAGAAGTACTGGATTTGCCTTTAGGGTTGTCATCACCCTGTAGGCTGTACCAGGAAAAGGGTGTCTTCAGCTTCATCTTCACATCAGATAGCTTATATAAGTCCACCAAACTATAGAGTACCTGGTCCTCTATTAGATAATACATAGAATGCAGCAACGACTGAATGCAAAGAAGGCCAGAGATTTTCTACGTGAAAAAATCCCACACAAGGGGATCAAAAAACCACGACCTACACCTGTACGCTTTAAACTCAACTAACTTGTAATCTACCTATTACAAGCCACTTTGCAAACACCTTATTGCAAAGACTTCAAACTAACTTGTGATGCACCACCACAAGCCACTCTATAACTCTCTTAGTTAAAGAGGATTTAACTTATCACTATTCCTAGTCACAACATAAAATCTAAAGTTTACCAATTTGGTTTGTTCCTAAGACAGTGCTTCTAAGAAAGCAAACTAGGAATTACAATGTAGAATAATAAACAAGATTACAACTCAACTATGGACGTACATAAGACTTGGTTAGAAACTGATCCATAGTGGAGTTGTCCTCTTATTATTGACACACCAGTGACCTCAATGTCGGATGAATGCTTTTTCTTTTTTTTTTTACAAATATCACTGAATGTGCAAAGAATAGCGTGTCTTGCACCAGGTTGTTTTACCACAAAATATATCATAATAGATAGTGATGTCAACTCTTGGTGTACGTCTTCTCTAGTGAGAAGTGACTGCTGCACTGTCTGCACAACCACTTTTAGGCTGTTGCGTTCCAGCTAGATAGTAGAATTTGTACTTCTGTCAGGACACACCAACGGACCAGGTCCTGGTTGTTTTCCTTTTCTGTAACAATTGCCAGATGGTCACTTTCTTCTGCTACGTTCCAGCTGTGCACCTGAATTGTACTTCTGTCAGAGAACCCCAAGGGAGCAGGTCCCTGTTGTATTTCTCTTTATATTGATTGTGTATAGTCACTGACTTGTTCTTTTACGAAGAACTCTAGGGGACCAATGCACCGGGTCCCTGTTGTGTTCCTCCTTGTGGCTGTTCATCCATAAGCTGATTTTCAGACTTCGAACAGTTCACATGAGATGTGTATCCGGTGCTACAAGGTTCTCTATCTAGTTCTTCACAACAAGTTTGTTAGATCATCAAAACATAAGAAGCATAAGGCTAAGACATTTGAAAACCCATCAACATCAAATCTCCTTTTTTCTACATCTTGATCCTCGAAGTACATAGTAAGGAAATTTGGGAAAGGGTAGGATCTATCACCTTCGATAACACCCGTGTAATCACCCTGGACATCACATTCTTAATGTTTATCGGGTACCCCGCCATGATAGATGCCACCAATATAGCCCGGGAGATAGGAAGGGAGTTCTCGTGAGTGGTGGGGTCTAGCCTGCTGCATACAAATGTTTCCCACCCTTTGCTCTGAAGTTCAAGGTTCTCCTAAAAATTTTGAATCTTGTTGTCAACCATGCTGCGCTGGTACCTAGGATTTCCAGGTACTCTGCTAACTATGGACGGGCATCCTCCCCCAATGCTACCTTCTCTAAGTACAATGACACATCCTCATCCAGGAATCCCAGGTAATCATTGATCGTTTTTCCATCAAACTTTACTTTCAAATTCCGCACCTTAGTCATTGTGGTACCCTTTTTGATGTGTTCAACATTAGTATAGAACTCCTTGACTAAGTGCTCACTGGCATCCTCCACGTGGCCAATGATATAGTCCCAACCTGCTCTCTCTATATGAACTACCTCAGCACATTGGGGTTGTGAGGGAAAAGGTCCTTTGTGATGAATTTTCGCCCGGGTATCAACATCTTCTCAGGCCACCATTCTCTGAACTTATAGAAGGTCACTTCATTAACAAATCTATCTTCCCATGCTTCTAGTTTTCTGGTTCTAGCCACCCCTCCTACTTGGGGCTCACCCCTCCTTCTTATTCTACGTGATCCTCATCGGGTGTTGAGGCTGTAGGTATAGTGAAAGAGGCATTGTCACCGCTCTCATCTTAGCCCTCAGATGACTCAGAAGAAATAGCAACTGAATCTTGAGCAATAGGAGAGTTTGGAGGTGTATCCCTTAATTTGTGCCTCTCCGGCCAGTCAGAAACATACTCTGGCACGGAATCAGAGTCAGATGCTCTCCGAAGGGCTCATACTCACTTCCCGAAGGGGAAGCATCTCTATCAGCAACCCTTCTTCATATTGATCCCTCAATCCCTTATTCATATTGATCCTTAGAAGAGGATCTTACCCTTTAATATGTTTGCAATTTCTCTCAAATGTTGATGAAGTCATTTCGTTTTGCTTCCTTGTCTCCTAGAAGATAAGGAATGAATCATCACAAGTGCACTTTAGTTTTCCAATTTGAGACAGGAGTTGGTTGAAGAGAGAAGTGTGGAGGTTAATTTGATCTCCCCACACTTTATGTTTTGCTGCTTGTGTAGTGCCATGAGCTACATCATTACTTCTTCCTTTAGTTTCAGTAGTGGCAAGTAATGTACAAGGTGCGTTGTTAGACATGGAGAATGATATTGCGTTGTCTTTTGCCAGTATCCTTCATCTTGCTCACTTTATCATCCTCCTAATTTGAAGCCTCAAATATTTCCCAGAGATAGGATAGTTTCATCATATAAATCCTCACGGTTTCTTTCTTGACAAGGGAGAGTGTCTTGTGGAACACCCCACGAGCATCTCCTGCCATTTAGTGATTCCTTTGTTGGAGATCTTTTGACCTTATTTTGTGGGTTGTTCACCAGAAAGATTCCTTCACTCGTCTATTTGCATTGTGCTTCCCAAGCTGATCTTTCCTGATGTCACGAGCAAGGCATTTTCTTCTAATTGGTGGTTCCTGGTGAGTTTTGATTTAGGAAGAACCTGGTTCAACACCTGTTCTTAAGCATAGAGCAGTGTTGCCCAGAATTTTTGGTGATTCCATAGGTGATGAGCACTACCCATGCATCATTTTCCAGTTCCGTTTTTTCCTACTCACGTGCCAAAGGAACCTTTATACATTTTCATTCACTGAGAATGTACCCTTTACTTTTTTCTCAAGGATACATTCCCTTCCTGCAAGAATTTCAGTGAGAGGCATTTCATGATGTTTTCAGCTGCGTGCTTTAGGCATTCACTATCCTTAGTCCATCATAGTCTGCTTCCTATCACTACTCCTTGCACAGGCACATCAAGGGTTAGATTTAGGAACCCAAACTAGTTTGGGTCCCTTGTTACTATAGAAAGGATGAATGAGGGATTCCTAGTCCACACATCAACATCCGCTTTTTGCGAGTGGTACATGGTCCTTTGCTAGTAATCACTCTATTAGTGAATGCTTTGTTCTTCTGAGTACACTAAAACCTGGCAGGACAATTTTCTTTAAAATGCCCATTATTTCTGCAGTGGGTACATAGCCAGTTATCAGGTATAGTGACATACTTGCTGTGTGGGTTGTAGAGAATTTTCTCCCTTTAGAACCCGATGCACTGCTTGTTCCCACTATTGTTTAGAAACATGGCAGTAAAAACATCTGAGGACCAGGTCCACTTCAAGGATTTCTCAAGATCATTTCTTACTTTCTCTAACTCAGCTTGGAGTTGCTAATTCCCCTCAAGTTCACTACAAAGGCTAGTTTTTACAATAATTAACTCCTTTTCCAGCAAGAAGTGCGACTCACTGGCTACTTCCTTCCCTTTCCCTAGACTTACATTCCTATGTTCTCCATTGAGTCCCTCAATGATTTCCTCTAGATCAGCGTATATCATTAGAAGGTCATCCCTTTCCTCTTCAGTAGAGGCAATTTTTTCTTCTAAAGTGTGTTTCTCATTGCTAAGACCTTCTATTGTTTCTTTTAGATCAACAACTACTACCATCATATCGTTTCTCTTATTCTCCACACTAGTTATTTTTTCATTCAGGGCCTCATTCTCTAGTTCAAGATTAGTTATGGTCTCATTTAAGTCCACTACACAGACCACTAGATCATCTCTAGATTGCTCGGCCTCTCCTAGTTCTATGGTCAGGATGTTTTTATCATTCACAAGACTATAATAAGCATCAATTATGACATTTGATAAAGAACCATGACTTACACCTGTAGGCTTTAAACTCAACTAACTTGTAATCTACCTATTACAAGCCACTTTGCAAACACCCTATTGCAAAGACTTCAAACTAACTTGTGATGCACTAGCACAAGCCACTCCATAACTCTCCTAGTTATAGAGGATTTAACTTATAACTATTCCTAGTCACAACATAAACTCTAAAGTTTAAGAATTTAGTTTGTTCCTAAGACAACGCTTTTAAGAAAGCATACTAGGAATTACAATGTAGAATAATAAACAAGATTACAACTCAACTATGGACGTACATAAGACTTGGTTAGAAACTGACCCTTAGTGGAGTTGTCTTCTTGTTCTTGGCACACCAGTGACCTCAATGCCAGATGAGTACTTTTTTTTCTTTTTGCAAATATCATTGAATGCGCAAAGAATAGTGTGTCTTGCACCAAGTTGTTTTATCACAAAAGATATCATAATAGATAGTGATGTCAACTCTTGGTGTACATCTTCCCAATGAGAAGTGATTGCTTCACTGTCTGCACAGCCACTTCTGGGTAGTTGCGTTCTAGCTGGATAGTGGACTTTGTACTTCTGTCAGGACATACCAATGGACCAGGTCCTGGTTGTGTTCCTTTTCTGTAACAGTTTCCATACGGTTACTTTCTTCTGCTATGTTCCAGCTGTGCACTTGACCTGTACTTCTGTCAGAGAACCCCAAGGGAGCAGGTCCCTGTTGTGTTTCTCTTTATATTGATTGCGTACAATCACTGACTTGTTATTTTATCAGAGAACTCTAAGGGACCAATGCAACGGGTCATTGTTGTGTTCTTCCCTGTTGTTATTCATCCATATGCTGATTTTCAGACTTCAAACAGTTCACATGAGATGTGTATCCAGTGGGACAAGGTTCTCTATCTGGTTTTTTACAACAAGTTTGTTAGATCATCAAAACATAAGAAAGTATAAGTTTAAGACATTTGAAAACACATTAATTTCCCCCTTTTTGATGATGACAAAATTAGGCATGTAAAGCATTTGTTTAGATAAGAATTAACGATTAACCTGATGAAATGCCAGTAGTTCCCCCTTAATCTTAGATCTCCCTCTTTTTATCACAAGCATAGTAGTTCCCCCTTAACCGTTTCGCCCTCTAATATTTTCCCCCTTTTGGCATCATTAAAGAGAACATCTAGTATGTCGAAGAGCACAATCAAATAATAAATATAGAGAAGTCTAACACAGCTAGCTTATGCCATTTATGTGCACACAACATGGCAGAAAAAAGAAGCCAGAGGAGCACAGTATTATACAGGTAACGAAAGGGAAACTGTTTCATTAATGTTTACATTGGACTGAGCAATTCAGGAGCAGTAATGGTTAAGTTTAACATGCCATCACAAAATAAAAAAACAGCAAACAAAAGTAAAATAGCAACCACAGGATGTTGGAGCAAAAATAGCTGGACATAAAAAATATCCTAGGGGACACTAAGGGAAGGAGGGTTGGAGGGAGAGACATCAATGGTTTTAAGAACCAGGTCCAGTCTAGCATTTACAGACAGTTGTTCTTCAAGAATTTGAGCCCGAAGTCTCTAATTTTCCTTAGTCACTCGTGTAACCTCTTCACTTACAGAATCAGGTCCTTTAGCTTCTGGATTGAGCTGAGTTTCCAGAATGGCATTTCGAGCCCTTAACCTTCTTATTTCCTCATAAGCTACATTTTGAGCGTTAATCAACTGAGAAATGGTCGAGATTCTTCCACCAACTCTTTCTACACATTCACATACTTCTAGAGTGGTCTTAGAGAAGAACTGCTTGCGTGTGCCAATTCTGGGATTCCCTAAGGGGACCTTATAGAATCTGAACACTTGAGTTAGGAAAAAGCCATAAGGTAACCCATGATTTCCACCCTTAAAATTTGCCACCTTCTGCATATGATCAATCATGATGGCTGGCAAATTGATTGGGACAAACTCATTAAGTTCTTCCATTAGGACCATGTCCGACCTTGTAGTAATAGAGCGCCTCTCAAAGTGGGGTAAGAGCACTTTATTGACCAGTTCAAAGAGAAGCTGATACTCAAGAAGCAATACCTTCTTATGCACCTGTTTCCCCTATTGAATAGCTTGTTCTTTCTTGATGGCTCTCCAAAAGTTTACTCCACAGACACCCTTAACTGAGTTCATACCTTTACATGGAATTCTGAGAACCTTTCCCAATGTTGAAGCGTCGAGTACAATGTCTACTCCATTTACGAGCGCACATATGTGATTCCCCTCAACAGTGAAAAGAGACGCGTAAAAAGTTGTACTACATCTTCGTACACCATAGGCATTCTTTCTTCAAAAAAGTGTCCTATTGTTGAAATTCCACAATCTCCCGAATTTGTTGCATTTCTGTCATCTCCAAAATTGCTGGATCAAATGTACGACTCTACAATACTTTTTGAGTTCTTAATTTCTACTGCCAAATAGCACCATCATAGGTCATGCACCGTATTGGACCAGGTCCTTCATATTTTTCCTTTTTTGTTTGCTACACCCTTCAGCAGACTTTCCCTTCCAGCTTGTTATCCCCACAGTATTGTCTTCAGACATGGTTAGCTCAATCTGACTCTGTTTAGACTTGTTGATGTACTTCACATATGACCCTTTTATTTTTCAACATTTTTAGCGAATGCCTTTTCCATAGACTGTTGAGTTGACATAGATTGTTGTACTGAGGAACCATGTTCCTTGGAAGCATTTTTGTCTACGTGGTTTACTAACCCACTTTTGATGAAATCCTTTGGATTCATTTTCCTATTTTTTCTTGACTTGACATTGCTCTTACTTTGATGAAATGAGGACTCAGAGCTCTCTTGTTGTACACATCTGATAGTGAGTGATTTGGACGAAGTCTCTTAGAGTTTGGAATGAATGAAAGTTACAGGAGTGAGCTTGCATGAAAGGGAAATGGGTTCATCAAAAGGCTTTTCTGGGAATATCTCATGAGCTAAGGACTCTAGGAGTTCTACAGTTCTTGCATTTTCTAGAAGTGAAATCTCTTCCCCCTGATACTCAGACGAGAGATAAGCTCCTTCATTCATCATACTTTCAGCAGTTATAGCCATGATGTTGTAAGCTGCTTCTTTTTTAGGTGACTCCTTGAGAGTCACTGATTCCAACATGGAGGAGTTTATATACTGGTCAGGATCATCCTCATGGGCTCCTGAAGCCCGAGAAGTAAAACCTTATGTATGTTATTTGAAGAGATCATATGATTGACTGGACATAGGGTTCTCAAAGTAATGGTACATAGGGTTTAACAGAAATGGGAAGACAGCAGGAGTGGAGAAGAAACTAGGAGTGGGTAAAGTGGTAGAAGGCGTGAAATAGTGATGCTCTAGGGTTGATTTCAAGGAAAGCGACGAAGTGGGAGTGGTGCTAGAAGTGGTAGACTGAGACAATTATTCGATCGCCATTAGATGATCACTTGGCAAATGAGTAGATAATGAAAGAGAGAGATGAAAAGAAAATCCTAGCTATACAACGAAGATGAAGGTTCATGACTTGTTGTGAGCGAGAAGAGAAGTTTTATTGGAAGAGGGGCTAATGATGAGTGGAGAAGAAATAGGTTTTGAATAGTCCTAATAATGACAGTAGGTTTGTGGGGAAGTGTTACCGTGCAGAGGAGATGAAAGGATTTGACGTACAAGACATAACACACAAACATTGAAAAGTTGGATGATGTGGTAGCTGAATTACATGACATTTATATGTTTTTTATTTAGAAAGGGCATGCAAAATTAAGCACATTACTACTAACCTGAGATACAAGAACCTAATGCTAGAGCAATCTTTGGAACAAGGGTTTAGCAGCTCCCCTCATACAGTTCATAACTGTACCTTTAGCTTCTATAAATGTCATACGTGTTTACCTATAACGGTATTGATGTGAGTTAAGCTTGGTCAGAAAAAAACTTTAGCTACCTTTAACTGAAGGTGTCTTACACAACCGATAGATGGAGAATCAGGTTCTTTAATAGATTCTTGTGACTTTGTCTTTACCTCGATTTATTGGAAATATTCTCTATCTGAGGCTTTGATGGAGATATCTAGAGTTTGGTCTTCTGTTTTGCAAAGATTTCCACAAATCAATCCCTTCTTCATATTGATCCTCAGAAGAGGATCTTACCTTTCAATGTGTTTGCAATTTCTCTCTAGTTGATGATGAGGTCATTTCGTTTTGCTTCCTTGTCTCCCAAAAGATGAGACATAAATCATCACAGCTGCACTTTGGTTTTCCAATTTGAGACAGGAGTTGGTTGAAGAGAGAACTAGGGAGGTTAATTTGATCTCTCCACACTTTGTGTTTTGCTTCTTGTGTAGTGCCATGAGCTGCATCTTTACTTCTTCCTTCAGCTTCAGTGGTAGCAAGTAACGTACAAGGTTTGTGAGACATGGAGAATGATGTTACATTGTCTTTCTCCAGTATCCTTCATCTTGATCGCTTTATCATCCTCCTGATTTGAAGCCTAAGATATTTCCCAGAGACATGATTGGTTCATCATATTAATCCTCACTGTTTCTTTCTTGACAAAGGAGAGTGTCTTGTGGAACACCCCATGAGCATCTCCTGCCATTTGGTGCTTCCTTTGTTAGAGACCTTTTGACCTTGTTTTGTGGGTTGTTCCCCAGAAGGGTTCCTTCACTCGTCTATTTGCATTGTGCTTCCAAGATGATCATTCCTATTGTCAAGAGCAAGGCATTTTCTTCCAATTGGCGGTTCCTGGCGAGTTATGATTTAGGAAGGACCTGGTTCAACACCTGTTCTTAAGTAGAGAGTAATGTTTATTTCTTTTGCCCAGAAGTTTTAGTGATTCCATAGGCAATGGGCACTATCCATACATCATTTTCTAGTTCCGTCTTTTCCTGCTCGCGTGCCAAAGGAACCTTTCAGCCTTTTCATTCATTGAGAACGTACCCTTTACTTTCTTCTCAAGGATACATTCCCTTCCTCTAGGGCTTTCAGTGAGAGGCATTTCATGATGTTTTCAGCTGCGTGCTTTAGGCATTCACTGTCCATAGTCCATCGTAGTCTGCTTCCTCTCACTTCTCCCTATACATGCACATCAAGGGTTAGATTTAGGAACCTAAACTAGTTTGGGTCCCTTGTTACTATAAAAAGTATAAATGAGAGATTTCCTAGTCCACGTAGGCAACATCCGCTTTTTATGAGTGGTACCTGGTCCTTTGCTAGTAATCACTCTATCAGTGAATGCTTTGTTCTTCTGAGCAGACTCAAACCTGGCCTGAAAATTTTCTTTAAAATGCCCATTGTTTCCACAGTGGGTACATCGCTAGTTATCAGGTATAATGACATAATTGCTGTGTGGGTTGTAGGGAGTTTTCTCCCTTTGGAACCCGATGCCCTGCTTGTTTCCACTATTGTTGAGATATATGGTAGTAACAACATCTAAGGACCAGGTCCACTTCAAGGATTTCTCAAGATCATTTCTTACTTCTCTAACTCAGCTTGGAGTTGCTGATTCCTCTCAAGTTCACTGCAAAGACTAGTTTTACAATAGTTAGCTCCTTTTCCAGTAAGATATACGACTCACTGGCTACTTTCTTCCCTTTCCCAAGACTTACATTCCTATGTTCTCTATTGATTCCCTCAATGGTTTCCTCTAGATTAGCATATATCACTAGAAGGTCATCCCTTTCCTCGTTTGTAGAGGCAATTTTTTCTTCTAAAGTCTATTTCGTATTGCTAAGACCTTCTATTGTTTCTTTTAGATCAACAACTACTACCATCATATCGTCTCTCTCATTCTCCACACTAGTTATTTTTTCATTCAAGGCCTCCTTCTCTAGTTCAAGATTATCTATGGTCTCATTTAAGTCCACTACACAGACCACTAGATCATCTCTAGATTGTTCGGGCTCTCCTAGTTCTATGGTCAGGATGTCTTTATCATTCACAAGACTATAATAAACATCAATTAAGACATTTGATAAAGACCTCATTTTTTGAGAATAATAGGATTTCATATTTCTCTGAACATCCCTGAAGTTTACCTCATCGTCTTCATCTTCTTCATCATCATCATCTGACTGAGCCATCAACGCGAACAATGAATCGTACTTCATTGCTTCAGTTTCCACTGCCATCATGGAACTACTTTCTGCATCTGATTCCCTTTTGGATTCACTTGAGGAGTCTCCCCAAGCAGCAAAAGCCTGCTTAACGATATTGTCTGCAACACTTTTTCGGTTAAATCTTTTCTCTGGAACCAGGTTCCTTTTTCCTGCTTTGTCAAGATTTTGCTTGTACTACTCCTGTTTTGTGAGTGGGCAGTCTTTGATGAAATTCCCTGACTTTCCACACCCGTGACAGAGATCGTTGTTCCTTGTTTTACTTGAACTGCCCCATTTTGGTATGCCACCATTTCTTCGAACCATTTTTTTAAATCTCTTAGTAAGATAGGCCATGTCACTATCTTCATCACTTGAATCACTCATTTTAGCTTTAAGCACCAGGTTCTTTTCCTTCTTAGGCTCTCTTCTTTCACTGTCTTTCTTTATTTTCATCTCGTATGTTTTCATATTACCGATCATCTCATCCATGGTCAGAGTCTGTAGAGCTTTAGCTTTTATGATGACATTTACCTTACTTTTCCAAGACCTAGGTAGAACACTGAGAATTTTCCTTACAAGCTTGTCCAAGTGAGTGGAGCTCATTTATGATGGAGGTGAATCTGGTGTGCATATCTTGTATGGACTCATCATACTTCATCCTGAAGAGCTCGTATTCAGTGGTGAGCATGTCGATCTTGGATTGTTTTACTTGAGTGGTTCCTTCGTCTGCAGTTTGTAAGGCTTCCCATATTTCTTCGGCAGTATCATAATCATATACTCTGTTGTACTCATGAGGTCCTATGCCATATATAAAGATTTTCGTGGCACGATAGTTCTTTTCTAGATCTTTCCTATCAGTGTCACTATACTCTCTTCTCCCTTTGGGCACCAATGGTTCTGTTTCTTCAACTTTTTTTCATGGGAATATGTGGACCATAAAAAATGATGTCCCACTGCTCTGAATCTTCTGCCATAATAAAATCATGTATCCTGGGTTTTCCACCCGCCGTAGTATTGACCATTGAATCTAGGAGGTCTATAGGTTGATTGTCATTCTTCAAAGCTTGGTGGAGCAGCCATTGAGGATTCCTTCTAGGTGTTAGCCTTATAGGAGAAACCTACTCTGATACCAATTGATAGCTTATATGAGTCCACCAAACTATAGAGAACCTAGTCCTCTGTTAGATAATACATAGAATGCAACAACGACTGAATGTAAAGAAGGCCAGAGATTTTCTACATGAAAAAATCCCACACAAAGGGATCAAAGAACTACGACCTACACTTGTAGGCTTTAAACTCAACTAACTTGTAATCTACCTATTACAAGCCACTTTGCAAACACCCTATTGCAAATATTTCAAACTAACTTGTGATGCACTACCACAAGCCACTCTATAACTCTCCTAGTTACAGAGGATTTAACTTATGACTATTCCTAGTCACAACATACACTCTAAAGTTTACGAATTGGGTTTGTTCCTAAGACAATGCTTCTAAGAAAGCAAACTAGGAATTACAATGTAGAACAACAAACAAGATTGCAACTTAACTATGGAAATACATATGACTTTGTTAGAAAATGATCCTTAGTGGAGTTGTCTTTTGTTCTTGACACACCCGTGACCTCAATGCCGGATGAATGCTTTTTCTTCTTTTTGCAATTATCATTGAATGCAGAAAGAATAGTGTGTCTTGCACCAGGTTGTTTTATCACAAACGATATCCCAATATATAGTGATGTCAACCCTTGGTGTACTTCTTCCCTGTGAGAAGTGACTGCTGCACAGTCTGCACAGCCACTTCTGGGCAGTTGCATTTCAGCTGGATAGTCGACTTTGTACTTGTGTCAGGACATACCAACAGACCAGGTCCTGATTGTGTTCCTTTTCTGTAACAGTTACAGATGGTCACTTTCTTCTGCTACATTCCAGTTGTGCACTTGACCTCTACTTCTGTCAGAGAACCCCAAGGGAGCAGGTCCCTGTTGTGTTTCTCTTTATATTGATTGCGTACAGTCACTGACTTGTTGTTTTGTCAGAGAACTCTAAGGGACCAACGCATCAGGTCCCTATTGTGTTCCTCCCTGTGGTCGTTCATCCATAAGCTAATTTTTAGACTTCAAACAGTTCACATGAGATGTGTATCCGATGGGACAAGGTTCTCTATCTAGTTCTTCACAACAAGTTTGTTAGATCATCAAAATATAATAAGTATAAGGCCAAGTCATTTGAAAACCCATCAACATCAAATCTCCCTTTTTCTACATCTTGATCCTTGAAGTACATAGTAAGGAAATTTGGGAAAGGGTAGGTGATAACTAGGGATTTTGATGCATTTTATACTCCTTCTCGCTTATGCTTTGATTAGAAATTCATACAAAATAGTCCCAAAAGGCTCAAAAGTTGTGCTTGATTGTAGTTTTGATCAACGAAGTGACAAGATGTCAAAGATCGGCTCAAAAGGAGTGAAACTTGCACAAGTGACAAAGGAAAGGCAAGCTGAGGAAAAACATGCTAGTGCGGTCACACTACTCTTTGTGCGGTCCGCACTGGGAGATTCACAGAGCTGGTATTTTAGGCATTAAGGTAGTGCGACCAGGTTTTGTGCGGACCGCACTGAAGGCAATGTGGCCGCACTACCATTCTGTGTGGTCCACAAAGCCAAGATTCAGAGAAGCTGCAAACTGAAGGTTTCAAGCCAATGCGGTCCACATACAATTTTGTGCGGACTATCACGACCCCTTTTTTCCTCTGCGAAAATCGATTTATGACATTCAGAGGGACAATTTGTTCCTTTTGGGAACTGGGTTTTGCATTTAAAGAGTCACCACCTAATGATTAGGGTGCATTAGGACACCAATAGAGATCTAACTCTAAGTTTGTTTGAATAACCAGAGATTGGGTAAGGGCTTGAAATTATTCTAAGGGGAAGGTGTTAGGCACCCCTGAGAACCCACTAGTGTGGTTCCCAATCAGACAATTATTTTGAATTGAGGTACAATTAATATATAGGCAGATAAAGCTCAAATAAGAGGGGATTTCAACGCATAATAGTTTGAAAATAAACAAAGTTTGAAAGAATAATCAGAAAAGCTGATCTTTAAAAATAAGGAGTTAAAATGCTGAGAGAAAATAAAGAATAAATCGAGGGGGGTCGTAGGTTTATTAAAAATATGGATCACCCCACACAATGTCTGGTAATCACTCCTCAATGAGGGGCTACACGTGACATTATCGCCTGGTCATCATATTCATATCTACCATTCCCACCCGTTAAGGTGTTTAAAGCGTGGATTGGTCTCGATTACTTATTGCATGCTATTATTTGTCCCATTACTATCATTTTCGGAGGCACTTTGGACTACTAATCCTAAAAAGGGAAGGATATTAGGCTTATTTGGAGTTCAAAGGTAAAAAAACTCTAAGGCGACATACAAAACACATAATGCATATTTGGGGAAAACATATAGACAAACAAAGGCTCATATATACCTCCTTGAACAAATAAAGCATATAATTAGCATGACTTGCACATATTTTTTTAGGTCCGATTAAATACTGAAGACGAGGAAATTTAGGATTGAAACAGATTAGTTTATTACATAACTCAAGTAAGAAGTCAAAATCAGGCCTGCATGCTGGTTGTAATGATTAACAGAAGCAGATTCAGTTTATAGTTATTACTCTAAGGCTTGCCTAAGTATTCAGACGAGGATCCTATAGGCATTGTATCTACTGAATTCAGAAGGGTGATAAGGCAGTAAAACTCGAGAGGAATTATTTAGGATCTAATAGGCATGCTTGCTAAACTTTGTTAAGTGAGGGACTTAGATTATCAAAAGAGATGCATAATTAAACAAATTGATTACAAGCTCTGCAAGTGATAGTATCCATTAGTACTGATTTTATATCTAGCACTAAGTGAAGCGAATCAGATTCATTTAGAAACTCCTATAGGCATGTTTTATACATGTTGCTGATTTTATACGCTTATAGACGCGGTGCTGAAATGCAGAAAACCTTATACACATGGTATCTGAATGCAGAAACTTATTTTAAACCTTTAAGCATAGTATCTAAATGTGTAAACTTGTTTTTTTAAACCTTACAGACATGATATCTAAGTGCAGTTTGAATTATAGAGAATGACATTAGAACAATCCTATAGGCATGATTTCTAGGTGAAGTTTGAATATACAGAATTATATCAGTCCTATAGGCATAATTTCTAGGTGAAGTTTAAATATGCAGAACTATAGCAGTCCTATACGCATAATTTCTAGGTGAAGTTGAGTGTGCAGAAATTAAAACAGTCCTGTAGGCATAATTTCTAGGTGAAGCTGTGTATGCAGAAATTAAAACAGTCCTATAGGCATAATTTCTACCCTTGCATGCATAGTTTCCCACCCCTTTTCACTAGCCAAACCCCAAATGTTTATTACAACTTATTACAAACCAGAAATACCACATACTGAAAACAAAAAGTACTACCAGAGGAAGCCCGATTCTTGACTTCCTGTCTGAGTTATGAGATAGACCAAATCAAAAACCACTGATCCAAAGCCTTTCTCAGACTTGGCTGTGTCAAAGTTCCCTAAAGACCTCAATAAGACCCCGGGCAATGCTCATACCCAAGCTTCAAAATCAAAATAAGGACAACTGTAGTGTGGAAGTGCCAGCCCTCAAGTGTCCAAGTTCAGATGGAGCTCAATAGGTCCCAAGGTAAGGCTCACAAGAGGGGGCAAAAATTAAGTCTAAGAGAGAGTGCAAGTGAAGAACTAGAGCTTTAAAAGCTAATGAAGTAAAGAAGAGGGAAAGAGGTGCTGGGAAACAGCCATAAACAACCTGGTAATTTCATACAAAGGGGGTTCAGGGATTGGGAAATTGCCAACGAGCCCATGTACTTTAGGCAAGGGTCAGCTTTGGGCATGCACAACAATAGATGATGCTGGCATGCCTAGAAGCCTACCAGAACACACAATACTAGAGAAACATAAAGGTTAGGATCCCGGGGGATCGAGCTTGAGTCATAGGCAGTAATATTCAATACTGTCATGCCTCAAGCAAACCATAAGCATTGAACACATTGGGATAGGGGCTAAGGATGCATAGTAGATTCAGAACATGCAGAAGGAAATTACAGCATGCTTAGAATAAAGTACTGAATTAAATACAAGCAGTAAAAAGCCATGAAGGCAAAAGTATTAAGTAAACATATTGCTGTGATGCTGAAATCTTAATTAGAACATACCAGTTCAAGGAAGCAAAATACAGTAAAGGCTGGTGGCAGGACTTTGAAGACAGACCACAGTACAAGTAGCGGGAGAGAATATTTTTGAGTATGAGTGTGAGTTCAGAAACTAAGAGTGTTAGTGTGTCTATCTTAATGAAAGAGTAGGGTATTTATAGTTTGAAAATAGGTAGAAAAATAAGGCAGAAATCATAGTTTAGCAGTAATTATGGAACTATATGCCAATTAAAATCAAATCAGTATTAGACTTCCTTTAATTAAGGAGTTAAAATCAAACGGTAATGGGCAGAAGACATTTAAGGAAAGAAATCAAGTATAGCATCATGTGCAGAATAGACAATTAGGGGTAAGTACATAGAGTTTTAATTAAGGGAAGAATCTTTGAAATACTCGGTTAACCAAATAAGGTAAGAAAATGAAGTAAAGTTGCAGAATGTGGAGACAATCGAAAATCAGTACATAGCAAATCAAGTAGTCAAGGATTTCAAAATCACTGACTTAAGGAGAGTAACATGGGTTTCCTAAACCAAGTCGAGAAGAGAGAATCGAAAATTAAAAGGGAAGTTTTCAAATCAATCCCAGAAACAAGGGAAACCAGTAAAATAAAGGAAGAATCAATTACTTAACACACGAGTGCAATCAGAATTATACAATGAGTGATTTGAAATCAGTCCCCAATTGAAGGTCATTTTAGAGCATATAAAAGAGTGCGTAAACATTAGGCATACGAGGATGAACTCATGAAAAAGAGAAACATCATGTAATAACAAACACAAAGTCAGTAGCTAATGAACTATCCAAACATAGTAGTTACATAGGTTGACTTCAACAACTCAGTAATAGAGAAACAAGAGAGTATCAGAAGCATGTAAAAGGTCAAGTAAAAAGACCTCTCTAAAAAATATAGTTGAGTTCAGTGATTGCAAGAAGTAAAAATCACACAAAGAAACAAAGGTTGAAACGAAAAGGGTTTCAAATCTAGTCGAGCAACAGATGAGGTAGCTTCAGAAGCTCGAATAGGTCCAAAGGAGTTAGGGTTTTGAAATCAATCGAATTCAGAGCATGAAGAACAAGTAAATCACATAGCAAATAGTCTTAGAACTTGAACGAACCCCAAATTTTAGGGTTTTCACCATCCATCGAGTACAGAGATGAAAAACAAGTAAGTTGGGCAAAAATACTAACAAAACAATTTCAGAAATCTCAAAAAGGTCAAGGACCTCAACATGAAACTTAAGTAGAAGAACAACATAAGGAAACACAGTAGAACATGTAGAAAAATCAGAGAAATCTTCGAAATAACTTAACAAAACCCTAAATCAGAAAGATAAGGGGTTTTGAAGGTACAATTTTAGAAATTTTTTTGGGAAAAACGTTTAGAAGTTTAGAGCAAACACAAATCTAAACAGATATAAAATAAATCAGCAGAAACCTCAAAGATTAGGATTTTAGTAGAAACCTAGATAGTGAGGAAGGCTTGGACAATCGTCGATCTAAGCAGGATAAGTTAAGAACCAGGCTTGAATAGCCATGATCGGCCGGAGCAAGGTCAAAGATGACCAAATAAGTCATAAAAACTGAGATTGACCAAAGTCTAGGCCAATCTTCTTCAAGGTCTGGCCTTGAAACCATGTTCCTCGGCCACATAGAAGTCAAGGGAGGTAGATGCAGGCCTCCAATGGCTTGAGAAGCCATGGATTTGGGAGATTTTTAGGTGGTAGTTGAGGGTAGAGGCTAGGGTTTGAGAGAGTTTGAGAGAGAATTGGGATTTGGGAGCGGTTGAATGAGAGAAATGGGGTTAGAGTTAGGGTCGTTTGAATTTAAAAAGGAAAGGAGGCTTGGTGGCCGTTGATCATTTTGATTAACGGCTTGGATTGATCGGGTACGTGGAGTGGATTAACGGGGTTGGGTTTGGGTCAATTCTAATGAGGATTGGGTCAGGGTAATCGGGTTACAAATTGGTGTTTAATTCAGGCCACAATTGAAACACATTTGGGCTATATTTTAAATAGCCACATTTCCCTTATTTATTTTATAAAAAAAATAGTAAAGTAATTTTTGGAAATAAGTTAATGGTACTAAAGTTATAAATAATTCATAACTATCACATTAAAAATATTGGAGTCAATTTTATAATTATAAACACAATTTAATCCTAAAAGAGGCTAATATTGCAATTATATGCAATTTAGCTTTAAAAATACTAAATAAATTTGTAAAAATGTAAAAATGCTATGTTAGCTATATTTTAGTATAAATATGAGATTCCAATAAGTAAATCACCAAAATGATAATTTTGGGAATAATTATTGGGTTTTTCTGGATAAAATAGGGGAATAAATTGGTTTAAAAATCTTTTAAAATTAAGGAAAAAATAATTAAACATTTGGACATACCTATATATGCATAAATATGCTATTTTGAAAGTATTTTGCATATTTAAAATATATAGGGAAAAATTAGATATCAACACGGACCGCACTAAAAGCCTCCGCGGTCACAATCCATTCTGTGCGGTCCGCGAAGCCCAAGTTTAGAGAGCTGCTTTTCAAGGCCAAATCCCTAGTGCGGACCACGGTCCATTTTGTGCGGTCTGCACTAACCCCGTAGGGGCATTTTTGTCCAGATTTTTAGCTTAGTATAAATAGATTCTTTTTCCAATTTTAGGGTATCAGATATTGTAATACATCAGCTGCGCTCGTGGGTCGACATTTCTTAGCCATTTTGGGAATTTGTACTCACTATTCATCATTGAATCTTTGTATTTAGCTTAGCAATTATTTATTATGTGTATATCTTTATCTATTTCTTGTTTTTCTTCTTTGAACATGAGTAGTTAAACGTATTAGCTAGGGTTATGGCTCAACCCTATTGTGGATAATTGATGGGTCTTGTAATTTAGGGCTAAATTGACTATGAGTGTTTGTTATTTGGGCCAATATCATGGTTAATTGCTGAATAAGTGGTTGTAAACAGTAGTTTGTACTTAGTTGACTTGAACGCTTCTTGAGAAAAAGAGTCTAAGTCTCCGAAATTGGTCCAACAAGGAATTGGGAGGTACTCAAAAGATTGATAGTCCCAATTAAAGGGTTAAACCTCAAGAGAGTAATACCCGACTTGAACCTTAGTTGCTTGTGCAAAATTACATACCCAATTGGTCTTGAGAAAGTCAATTGGGTAACATCATTTGAACCACCGAGAGGTGTAGAGTGGGTAAATTAGTGCAATTGTTATATCATATTCCCCAAATATGTCAAATATGTCAAATATGTCTTAGACTCACATACCTGTCAATTGACCACCTAGGCGGAAGTCACTACCATAGTGCCTTTTAAAACCTATTTGAACAACTCGTAGCATTATAACTCTTAGCATAATTTGGTTGCAATTACCCTTGTAGTTTGATAATAGTAGAATTAAACAAAAACCTCAAAAATGAATAGAAGTGTAATTAAGAACACATACTCAATCCTAAACTAGATAGATACTCGATTCCAATTCTAGCTCTATGTGGATTCGATCCCGACCCAAATTCGGATAAAAGTTATTGCGACCCTCTTTTGCTACTTATTCGTAGTGCAGAGTTGGCAGCGATCACTTTTTAGCGCCGTTGCCGGGGAGCTAACGGTTTTGGCTATCTATTTAGTTAGTTTTGTGTGTCGGTCTTCTTTACTTCTTTGTTACTTATTTTTGTGTGTCAATTATTCAGGTACAAAATGGCTTTAAATGCTAATGACCCTCTTGGAAACGTGCTTGCGGGGGAGGAGGTTGATGATATAGGAGAGGATGAGGTGACTCTTGTACCTCCCAGACCACGACAAGGCCGGTATGCCAATGCTAATGAAAACGTCCCAGACCCTCCTCCGCCACCTCCAAGAGCGGTTCCTCGGGTGCTACAGAACCAAGGCTATGCAAGTGCTATTATCCCACCCAGAATTCGGGCGGGCAATTTTCAGATAACTAATGTGATATTGACCTTACTTGAGTAGCGTGGATATATCATGGGCACTTCGGATCAAAATGCCTACAAACATTTCAAGGGGTTCGTGGATACATGTTGGGGGAGCAAGCAGACGAATGTGTTTGAGGATGTTCTTAGGTTGAGGATTTTCCCATTCTCACTTCGGGGAAAACATTGGATTGGCTCGAGAGACTTCCCAACCATTGCGTCACAACTTGAAATGCATTGGCGGATAAGTTTATTGCTAAAATGTTCTCACTTGGGCACATGGAGGCACTTCGAGATGCGATATTGTCCTTCAAGTAAGAGCCCACAGAACCTTTGCATGAGATTTGGGAGCGGAATAGAACGATGGTGAAGGAATGCCCCAATAATGACATGACGGAGAATATGTTGCAACAAACTTTCTACTAGGGTATCAATACTACAAATCAATGCATAGTCAATCAACTCACAGGGGGAAATTTTATGAAGTTGACGTATGATGAAGCTTGTGCCGTAATTGATGAGATGGATGACACTTCTTCTGCATGGCAAAGTAAAGCCAATGTTCCTCAAGGTGACCCTACGATTATTCATTTGCATAAGGAATTACATGAACATGGGTAAGCTATAGTGGAGTTGACAACTACTATGAACCAATTGGCCAGGGCACAGTTGCAACAAGTCCAAAATCCTCGCCAAGTGAATGCCATGGACGGTGTTAATATGTTTGTCAACAAGAGAAGGCAAATGAGGCAACAAAATCAAGGGAATTTTGAGCAATTTGATGATGATTGTGATGGGTTTCAAAATGATGGCTATGATGAGCAGAATGAAGAGGTACAATATGTGAACAACTTTCAAGGCCAATGAGGCAACTCTTAAAACCAAAAACGGTGGAGACCTCAAGGCAATTGGGGCAATCAACAACACAATAGTGGTAATTAAGGGAACAACAACCAAAATAACAACTGGGGCAATCAGAATAACAACCAAGGTAACCAAGGGAATTGGAATGGTAATAATAAAAATTGGGGCAACAATAACAATCAAGGTGGATGGAATAATGGGAACCAAGGAAACCGGGGGCAAGGCTTTCAAAGGCCCCCAATGTACCAACAACCGAACAATCCACCCCCATTTCCTTCTCAAGGTCCTAGTTCTTCTAGCAATGATATGTGTAGAATTGAAATGATGTTCGAACAAATGATAAAGAAGAATGCAAATTCGAATGCTCAATTATCTTCTCACAATACTTCCATTCGAAATTTGGAGGTGCAACTAGGTCAAATCTCTCAATCCTTGAATACACGCCCTAAGGGTGCTCTACCAAATGATACGATAAGTGAACCCAAAGGGCGGGAATAATCATGTTATGGCAGTGACCACTAGTAGTGGATGAGATGGTGATGTGAATGCCTCGAAACAAAAGCAAGTTGTGGATGATGATGTTGAGTTGCAAGAAGATGAAGTTCCTATGGTAGTTGAAGATGTGGTTGATGACAATGTGAACAATTAAGTGAGGATTGACATTAATGAGACCGAGGTGAAAACTCAAGATGCAGTGAACTCGTCTAGGGAACACGTGATTGACACGCCAAAGCCGGTTATGCCAAAAAGCTAAGGCTCCTTTGCCAAGGCCACCTCCACCTTATCCTCAAAGGCTAGCCAAGCAGAAAAGTGAGAATCAGTTCAAAAAGTTCATTGACATGATGAAGAGCTTGTCCGTCAATGTGCCTTTGGTGGAGGCTTTAGAGAAAATGCCTGGCTATACCAATTCATGAAATATTTGGTGATCAAGAAAAGAACCATGGATTGTAAAACTATCAAGATGACCCACCAAGTTAGTGCTATATTACATTCAATGGCTCCAAAGTTGGAGGATCCCGGTGCTTTCACCATCCCTTGTACTATTGGTGGTGCAAACTTTTCTAAGGCTTTATATGATCTAGGGGCAAGTATCAACTTGATGCCCTACTCAGTTTTCAAGACTTTGGGTATTGGTCCACTGATAAGTTAGGATTTTAACGTGTTTATGCCCCTACTTGCCTATGCTTTGAGTATAAATTGCAACAAAATAGTCCCAAAATGCTCACATGTTGTGCTTGATTGCAGGTTTGATAGACAAAGTGACAAAATGTCAAAGATCGGCTCAAAAAGGAATGAAACCTGCTCAAGTTACAAAGATTAAGTGAAGTGAAGAAAAGAGGACCTAGTACGGACCGCGTGAAAGCAACTGCGTCCACACTAGGAGATTCAGAGGCAGGGTCAGTTTGAACTGAAGGTTACGCGACTGCGGTTAGGTTCTTCCGGTCCGTGGTTAGTCTTTGTGGTCGCTTCACTCTTTTGTGCGGTTCGCGTGAAGGAGATTTAGAGAGGTCATCAAATGCCCAAGTCAAAGCAACGCGGTCCGTAGTCGTCACCTCGCGGTTTTCGCCAGAGTCCATCCGCAGTCACGCTGCACTTTCATGCGGTCCATATCCCTCAAGTTCAGAGAAGAAAAATTGTGAAGTCTAAGAGCCAGTGCAGCCACGGTTGCTTTTGTGCGGCCCGCACTGACCCCGCAGGGGTATTTTCATCCAGATTTTCCAGCCTAGTATAAATAGAACATTTTACCATTTTTAGGTCAAGTTTTGTATTCAGAAACGCAGTTGTGCACCTGGGAACGATATTATAGCCATTTTTGGCACTTTAGATTTAAATTCTCAATAGATTGTTGTAGCTTTCAATTAGTAATTAATTAATATGTTTATTTCTTCATCTATTTCTTCAGTTTTTTATTTAATTATGTGTAGCTAAACCCATTAGCTAGGGTTGTGGCTCAACCCTAATGTGGGTAATTGATGGGTATTGCCATCTAGGGTTAGATTGATATTGGGTGTTTGCTATTTGGGTTGATTTTATGTTTTTATTTAAGAATTGGTGGTTGCAAACACTGATTCAAGATTAGCGGGTTTATTTCTTTTTGAGAAAGAGAGTCTATGACACCGAAATTGACCCAACAAGGAATTGGGATGGACCCATGAGAAATGGTAGTCCCAATTAACAGGTTAAATCTCGAGAGAGTAATCACCCTATTTGAACCCTAGTTGCTTGACCTCATTGGCCTACCTTATTGGTCTCGAGAGGGTCAATTGGGCAAACTTACTCTCTCAACCAAGAGGTGTGAGAGTGGGTACAATTGTGCAATGGTTATAGCATAAGCCCCAAGTATGTCATTCTATCCTTAGTAACATCTACCTGTTAATTAGCCACCTAGGTGATGCCACGACCCTAGTTCCCTTCTTCCCGTAAATTACAACTTAGCAATACTCTTGTAGCATAATTTAGTGTTAATCATCAGTTTACAATAGTAATTATAATACAAAAACCCAAAAATGTTTGAAGTGACATTAGAAGCACAAACACATCTCTAAACTAGATAGACAATACAACTCCACTACTAGCTCCCTATGGAAATTCGATCCCGACCACTATTCAGGTAAAAGCCATTACGACCCGCTCTTCCTACCTTTGTGTAGCGTTGAGTCGGAAGCGATCACTTTTTGGTGCCGTTGCCGGGGAGCATACGGTGTTGACTATCTGTTTAGTGAGTCTTGTGTTTTGCTTCTCTTTCCTTCTTATTTACTAATTTTGTTTGTGTCAATCAATCAGGTACAAATGGCTCTTAATGCAAATGACCCTCTCGACAATATGATAGCGGGGGAGGAGGTAGACAATCTAGACCAAGATGAGGCCTTACCTCAAGTTCCACGGACAGGTCGAAATGCTAATGCAAATGCAAATGCCAATAAGAACAACAACGTTCCAGACCCTCCTCCGCCACCGCCGAGAGTGGCTCCTGGAGTTCTACCCAATCAAGGATACGCCAGTGCAATTGTTCCTCCCCTAATGTTATGTTGACCTTGCTCGAGAAAAGAGGGTATTTCACGGCGCCTCCAATCAAAATGCCTACAAGCACTTGAAGGGGTTTGTGGATATATGTTGGCGTAGAAAGCAGACAAACGTGCCCGAGGATGCGTTGAGATTGAGGCTTTTCCCGTTCTCTCTTCGGGGTAAAGCGTTGGATTGGTTAGAGAGGATCCCCAATCATTCTATCACCATATGGGATGAATTGGCAAACAAATTTATTGCTAAGTTCTTTTCTCCAAGTCATATGGTGGCTCTTCGGGATGAGATTCTAGCTTTCAAGCAAGAGCCAACGGAACCTTTGCACGAGATATGGAAAAGATATAGAACAATGGTGAAAGAGTGCCATAATAATGACATGACTGAGGCGATGATACAACAAACTTTTTATCGGGGCATCAACACCACGAATCAATGCATTGTGAACCAATTGGCCGGAGGGAACTTTATGAAACTTTCTTACCAAGAGGCATGTGATGTACTTGATGAAATGGCTGACAAATCTTCGGCATGGCAAATCCGAGAAAATGTGCCCCAAGGTGACCCCACGGTCATCCATTTGCACAAGGAATTGCACGATCATGGCCAAGCTATTTCCGATCTTACAACAACTTTGAATCAATTGGTGAAGGTGCAATTGCAACAAGTCCAAAACCCACGCTAAGTCAATGCAATTGAAGGTGTCTCGATATTGAAAAGGAGGAAAAGACGGCAACAACAACCTCAAGGTAATTGTGAGCAATTTGACAACAACAATGATGGTGGTGGTTATTTGAATGAGTGCTATGATGATCAAAGCGAAGAGGTCCAATTTGTCAATAACTACCAAGGGAATAGAGGAAATCAAGTGAATCAACAATGGCATCCCCAAGTAAATTGGGGCAATCAACAAGGCAACAGAAATTGGAATAATAACAACCAACAATAAGGTGGTGGAAATTGAAACAACAATCAAAACAACAATTGGGGTAATCAAGGTAACAATTAAGGAAATTGGAATGGGAACAATAATAATTGGAGCAACAACAACAATCAAGGAGGGTGGAATAATAGCGAAAACCAAGGCAACCAGGGGCAAGGCTTTCAAAGACCCCCCATGTACCAATAACCGAACAATCCACCTCACTTTCCTTGTCAAGGTCCAAGTTCTTCCAGGAGTGATTTGGGGAGAATTGAGAACATGTTAGAGAAAATGATGAAAAAGAATGAAGATTCCGATTCACAATTGTCTTCTCATAACACTTCTATCTGGAACTTGGAGGTGCAACTAGGGCAAATTTCTCAAGATTTGAACACTCGCCCCAAGGGTGCTATACCAAGTGACACGATAGTGAGCCCGAAGGGTGGAAATAACAACCATGTGATGGCAGTTACAACTAGGAGTGGAAGAGGCGGTGAGGTGCATGCCTCAAGAGAAAAGCGAGTTGTGGAGGATGATGTTGTGTTGCATGATGATGATGTGCCTATGAATGTTGATGATGTGATTGAACAAAATATGAACAATGATGTGACAGATTGATATTGATGATGAGGTTGAGGTGGAAACACAAGATGTCATGAACTCGTCTAGGGAACATGTGATTGATACACTCGAGCCAAGGCACCCTTGCCTAGGCCACCTCAGTTTTCAAGAGTTTGGGAATTGGGCAACCTCGACCTACCTCAATGAGACTTCAAATGGTGCATTGATCGATGAAGTGACCCTTGGGCATAATTGATGATGTTCTTATCTGTGTTGGTAAATTCATATTGCCGGATGACTTTGTCATGTTAGATTGTGAGGTGGACTTTGAAGTGTTAATTATTCTTGGGAGACCTTTCCTAGCTATAGGGAAGGCATTGGTTGATGTTGAAGCGGGTGAGTTGACATTCCGAGTGGGAGATGAGAAGGTGGTATTCCATGTTTGCAAATCAATGAGACAACCCAATAGCACAGAGGTATGTTCATTTGAGGACATTGTTACAGCTGTGATAGTGGATGACACAAGTTCCATGATCAATGTTGAAGATCATCTTGAGGCCGTACTTCTTAACATGGATGTTAATGATGATGCTAGTAGAGTGGAGTGCGTGAATGAATTGCATGGTATGGGTTCATATTCATATGAGCCTAGGAAGTTATCTTTGGATCTTGAAAATTGCAAAACTCCACCAACAAAGACATCGATTGAGGAGCCACCAATGTTGGAGTTGAAGCCACTTTCTCCACACCTCAGGTATGAATTCTTGGGTTCAAATTCTACTTTACCTATAATTCTTTTGTCTTTCCTAACTAACATGTAGGTTGACGCCACTTTGACAGTTCTTCAAAAGCACAAGAAGGTGATTGGTTGGACATTGGACGATATTCGAGGTATAAGCCCTGCCTTTTGCATGAATAAAATGATATTGGAGGAGGATGTGAGGCCTTAACTTGAGCATAAAAGAATACTAAATGAGGCTATGCAAGAAGTGGTAAAAAAAGAGGTTATCAAGTGGCTTAATGCCGGTGTGGTTTATCCCATTTATGATAGTTCATGGACTTCTCTGGTGCAATGTATACCGAAGAAAGGTGGAATGACTATGGTAACCAATGAAAACAATGAGCTTATTCCGAGTCGGACAGTGACGGGTTGGAGAGTTTGTATGGATTACCGGAAGCTTAACAAGGTGACTAGAAAAGATCATTTCCCGTTGCCATTCCTTGACCAAATGCTTGATCGTCTTGTGTGCCGGGCTTTCTATTGCTTTTGAGATGGTTACTCGGGGTACAATCAAATTCTAATTGCCTCGGAGGACCAAGAGAAGACGACCTTTACATGTCCTTATGGCACATTTTCTTTCTCGAGGATGCCATTTGGATTGTGTAATGCTCCAGTGACCTTCCAACGTTGTATGATGGCTTTTTTCACTGACATGGTGGAAGATATATTGGAGGTCTTCATGGATGATTTTAGCGTGGTTGGGGATTCTTTTGAGGAGTTCTTAGTAAACGTGGATAGAGTGTTGGCTCGATGTGAAGACACCAACCTTGTTCTAAACTGGGAAAAGTGCCATTTTATGGTAGAAGAAGGTATAGTGTTGGGTCATAAGATCTCAAAGCAAGGAATTGAAGTTGATAAAGCCAAGATTGAGGTTATTTCGAGACTTTCTCCCCCTACTTCTCTCAAAGGGGTGAGGAGTTTTCTTGGGCACGCGGGTTTCTACCGGAGGTTCATCAAAGATTTTTCTAAGGTAGTTAACCCGTTGTGCAAGTTACTAGAGAAAGATGCCAAGTTTGTTTTCGATGAGAAATGCATGGAGGCTTTTGAGCTCCTTAAACGCAAGTTGACAACTACCCCCATCATCACCACACCAAATTGGAGCTTACCATTCGAGCTCATGTGCGATGCTTGTGACGTTGCAGTTGGGACAGTTTTAGGCCAAAGGATCAACAAGATGTTCCATCCGGTGTATTACGCAAGAAAGACCATGAATGAGGATCAAAGGAATTACACAATCACCGAGAATGAGTTATTGGATATTGTTTTTGCTATGGAAAAGTTCTGACCTTACCTTATGGGAGACAAAGTTATTATGCATACCGACCATGCTGCCCTTAGGTATTTGATGACCAAGAAGGACTCAAAGGCTAGATTGATAAGATGGGTATTACTTCTTCAAGAATTTGATTTGGAAATTGTTGACCGAAAAGGGAGTGAGAATCAAGTGGCGGACCATTGTCCCATTTGGAGGAGGAGGGGAGGCCTTGTGATAGCCTTGAAATCAATGATACATTTCTCGACGAGCAACTCCTTGCGGTGTTAATGAGTGGAATGTCATGGTTTGCCGATGTAGAAAATTATCTTGTTACCGGAATCATCCCGTGTGAGCTCTCTTCTAACCAAAGGAAGAAGCTCAAGTGGGATAGCTTGGATTTTTATTAGGATGAGCCCTATTTGTTTAAGATTTTCACCGATGGTGTGATTCAACGATGTGGTCCCGGAGGAGGAGCAATTGGGTATTTTGGAGGCTTGCCATTCCTCACCCTATGGTGGCCATCATGGTGGGGCGAGAACGACTTCTAAAGTGCTTAGTTGCAGATTTTATTGGCCTACCTTGTTTAAAGATGTGGGTGATATTGTCAAAAGATATGATGAATGCCAAAGAGCCTGCGGTATTTCTAAAAGGGATGAGATGCCTCTAAATACAATTCTTGAAGTGGATATCTTTGATGTTTGGGGCGTCGAATTCATGGGTCCATTTGTTAGCTCTTGCGGAAATACTTACATACTCGTGGCAGTAAATTATGTCTCGAAGTGGGTTGAAGCCATACCTTTACCCAATAATGAAGCCCGGAGTGTTGTGGAATTTCTTAAAAAGAGTATCTTCACGAGGTTGGGCACTCCCCGTGCTATTAGTGACAGAGGATCTCACTTTTTCAACAAGGCTTTTGATCCATTTCTTGCCAAATATGGAGTTAATCACAAAGTGACCACCCCCTATCATCCTCAAGCTAGTGGTCAAGTGGAAGTCTCCAACTGAGAAATTAAGAGTATCTTGTCTAAAACTGTCAATCCTAATAGGACCGATTGGTCGAAGAAATTGGATGATGCTCTTTGGGCCTATTGGACAGCTTACAAGACCCCAATTTGTATGTCTCCGTACCAGTTGGCGTTTGGGAAAGCTTGCCATCTTCTAGTGGAATTGGAGCACAAGGCTATGTGGGCCTTGAGAAAGTTGAACTTGGAATGGGATATTGCGGCGAATCTCCTTGTTGAGAAACTTAATGAGCTCGATGAGTTTAGATTTCATGTCTACTCCAGCTCGTCCTTGTATAAAAACAAGATGAAGTATCTTCACGACAAATATGCTCGAGGGAAGGAATTCAGGGTTGGTGATACGATTCTTCTTTTCAACTCTTGGTTAAGGTTATTCCTAGGAAAGCTCAAGTCAAAGTGGATTGGGCCATTTGAAGTTGTATGTGTGACTTCGTTTGGTGCTCTTGATCTCAAGAACAAGAATGGTGAAGTTTTCCGGGTCAATGGGCATCGTGTCAAGCATTATTTGGGGAAGTTCGATAACAACCATGTGGTGGCACTCATTCATTTGAAGTGATATGATGGTAACATGCGTCATGTCGCGACGTTAAATCAGGCGCTTCTTGGGAGGCAACCCATGTCTTTTTCTTTATCTTTGATTTTCTTTGTAGCTTAGGATTTTTGAGCTAATTGTTTATGAGATGTCGCAGGGATTGTGTTGAAGCAGTGCAAAACAAAGTAAAAAAATTACAGTCTCTGAAGTTTGCCAGTGCGGACGCGGTGCACTTTGTGCGGTCCGCACTGGCATGAGCTGAATAGGATACTCTATGAAATTTCTACCGCGACTGCGGTCCTGTTAGTATGGTCCGTGGTAGACCTACGCGGTCGCGTTCCATTTTTGTGCGGTCCGCGTAGGCTGCTTATTGAAGGGTCATACAAACAAACCTAGCGCGGTCCACAGTCGCTTTTGTGCAGCCGTGCTGGTAGGTGAGTAAGGGCCCCACGGTTGTCTATAAATAGAGGTCAAGGGTCTCATTGTACCCTTTTTCGAAATTGGAAAACTCAGAGACCTTATATTACTGTTCATCCTTCTTTTAAGACCGAAATTCTTGCTTGCTTGGATAGATTGCATTCATTCTTCCTAATCCTGGTAACATTTCATGCATTTGTCAGTAATTAATTTCTTATTTTCATCTTATTTGTTGCCCAGTAGTTGTAACTTCTCTTTTTCTTCCCATTTTTCTTTGAATTACTAGTTTAGTTTAGATTTCTTGATAGTTTTTGTGTGCTGAACATGATTAAGGATTGGGTAACTGAGTAGGGACAAGTAAGAGTAAAAACAAATTGAGCAAAAATGGACAAAGCATGAAACCCTAACTCAGCTCCTGTAAATCTGTCTCACGCGGCCCGCGGCCCGCGGACCGCAGTGCCCAGCTCGACTGAAACATAACTTGCTTCTAGTGCGGTCGCGTTGCACATTATGTGGTCCGCGCTGGCCCACCATGGACATGACCCCATTTTGTGTAGACCGCGGTGGGAGATTCAGAGAAGTCTTTTTCTAGGGCCTTGTTCGGTGCGGCATACGGTCGCCTTAGCGCGGTCTGCGGTACCTCCAACGCGGCCGCACTCCTAATGGTGCCGTCTGCAGTGCCTGGTTCTGCTGCAGTGTCTGCAACAAATTTTTTATGTTGTCTTCAACTTTAATTCATTCACTCGCTTCACTGCCTATGCTTAAACTAACAATGTTAGATGCGTTTGCTTGCAGACAATGGTAAAACAACGAGGAAGAGGTGCCAAACAACCCGACCGAGGTGACTCCTCCTGGGGAGGAAAAGGGAAACAAGTTAAACTCACTCCCTGACCTAAACTGAAAATAAGGAAACAAGTTGTTATAGATGATGACCAATCAGGGAGTGAGTACGTACCCTCTCAAGACCTCTCCTCTGACTTAGGTCCAGCTCCCTCAATCCTAGCTTCACCTACTGCCCAAGCTTCACAACGTGTACCTTCTGAGTCATCTGATGGCTCAGCAGCAGGCATCAGTGAATACTCCACCTCCCCCACAGCTTCAGTATCTGGGGAGAGTGTAGACGGTGGGACTAATAGTGCTGATGAGGTACTAAACAGTGGTGTGCCCCAGGTTGGGGGTGTTGAACGAACTAGAAAGCATAAAGTTTGGGAAGATCGATTTGTCAGTCAAGTGGCATTTCATAAGTTTAGGGAATGGTGGTCAGTACGAAAATTGATTCCAGATAGGAGTATCATCATAAGTGACCTACTGCCCTTACTTCCAAATGTACATAGACAGTTTCATACCAAAGTGGGATGGGAGTATTTTCAGGATGATTTAATAGATGCCAATGATCACATGGTGAAGGAGTTCTACTGCAATGTGGTCCACATCAAAAAGGTCTCAATTGTGACCAAAAGGCAAAATAGAAGTGTAGTGTTTTCTGGGCAAGCTTTCAATGGGTACTTGGGGTTTGATGACGAGGATGAGACCCAATACAATGAGAAGTTGGCAATGGGTGAAGAGGTTTTCCCATGGGTAGCTAGGTACTTGGCTCACCCGGGTACTGTTCCGGATTAGATACAAGCGGGAGTGAAGATTATTCGGAGGACATTGAACTTTGAGGCTAGGGGGTGGCTGGCATTTGTGTGCAACAGACTTGACCCCACTTACCATGATCAAACTATCCAACTTCCCCATGCAATTTTGATTGCTTCTATCATGGCGGGCTTCCCTATGAATGTGGGAAATGTGATGCACCGGGCTATTACTTCTATGGGGGTTGATAGTGACCGGAACTACCCGTTTCCTCACACTCTCACCATGTACTTCTGGGATTTGAAGGTAAAGAAGAAGTCCTATAATGTGAAGGTAAGACCAGTGGCCCCATTCTCATGGTATAGCATACAGGGGCCTGACAACCCCAAGGACAAGCGGTACAAGCCACCTGCCTTTGCCCCGATTGGCAAGTATGAGGAGCCAATTGCGGTAGAGCCGTCTGTTGAGCCTTCCACCGAGCCTCACTCCATGCTTGATGCCACTACCGTTGATGATTTGCCTCCAGGACCTTCATCTTCTGCTGGTCCTAGTATTTCAGCTGGCCCGGGAGTTCCGTCTTCTCGGGCTCATCCTTTCATGGCCTATCAATTGAGCCAGAAACTAGCCAGTTTGAACGACTGGATGTCAGCTACGACATCCAAGTTGTCTACATTGTCTGCCACAGTTGAGGCCCATTCAGCACCTCCCACAGCTCAGATTCCTCAGTCCATTGAGGATATACTAAAGAAGCTCTTGGACAACAAGGAGAAGATTATGAGGACTCAGGATGCCTTGTCTAAGGCGGTGGATTCACATGGCAAAGCTTTGACAGAGTTTGCCAAGGATCACAAGAAGATGAGGAAGTCGCGGGCTTCCAAGCAGTCGGTAAAAGTACTAAGGACAAATGTGGACAAGCTATTGGCAGACCAGATGCCTCTAGACTTGCTATTCGGGGATCCTGCCGCAGCAGCAACACCAGTACCACAGCCACAGTAGAGCATGCACCCAAGCCTCCAAGAAAGAAGAGGAAGCTCCCCAGTTCAGCTGGTGCAGTTATTGAGCTAGCAGACCCACAAGAGGTCCCCTCCAGTGATGCACCTATCATCCAGCCGGTCCAAGAGCAGGCCCTAGTCCTAGCAGTTGAGCAACAGGAGGCCGGGAACCATTTTGAGGTTCCCACACATACAAAGGATTTGGGGACCACTGATGATCCCATGCAGACAGACCAGGCCTAGGGAGCTCCTATATCATTTACTTTGATTTTGATGCTTATTTGTTAGTTAGCATTGGGGATAATGCAAGCTTTTATTCGTGGGGGTGCACCCTACTTTTTATCTGGATGACTGTATATATAGATTCTTACTTTATGCTTTTGTTGATTTTCTATTTTGGGTTGTACATAACTTTACATTTAGCTACTTTTATCGTACTTCTTACATTTTATTCTCTCTTTTGGTATGTATATAAAGTTACATTTATGTATATATTCATTTCCCGTTGTATATTCTAAACCCCTATTGTACATATTCATTATATTTTCCATTTTCGCAAATATTTTTCATTTTTAGCTTTGTAGATAGGCTCGTAGCCTTTTATTTTGTTTTTTGGCATTTTCAATAAACCCTTGGTTTTCTTAATGCCACGGTTCTTTCCAAGGGTGGAGTATTGTGTGAACCGGGTGGCTCTTCCCAATGATAGATGGCGTGACAACCTTCTTAAGCGTTTGAGTCCCTTTTTTTATTTTTCTTTTGTTTTTGATAGTTGTAGTTAAGGGTACCTCAAGCAAAGCTTCACTTGGGCCTAGCACATTTGCCTTTGATCCCATGGTCAAAGACATAATGTTGTGTTTATGATGGTGAAAGTTGTGGCTTTGAGACTCTTGCGTTGACCAAACAATCATTATGTGGTCTTTTCGGACCATTGTGTGCTTAAATCGGAACTAAGGTTGTTGTGGGCCCTCGACTCGATATCTTTAGAAATCCTTGAGTGTGTGTGGTGAGAAATTGAATTGTGAGTCCAAGTCCCAAGCCAATAGTCTAGAACTTGCCCTGAATATTTGTTGAGGCGAAATCCTAGGTGAAATTTGACTTGAGAAGTGATTAAAGGCTCTCATTGATCCAAATGTTAAGTTGAACAATTTCATAACCTACCAATGAGATGATCCCTAGTTAACCCTTTTGAGCCTAAAACCTTTTTGTTTCAAGAACCAATGTTATAAACCTATACCCGTTCTAAATGATACAATCTCTTGGCACCAAAATCTTCCCTTGAGTAATGGCAAATGTCTAAGTTTGGGGGGAGAGACAAGAAAGGAAGCAAGTGGTAAAAGCTACAAAAGCAAAAGAAAAGGAAGGCAATGAAAAAGAAAGAAAAGAAAAAGACAAAAAGAAAGTCCAATGTGAACAAGAATAAAGAGGGATTCAAGGAAAACAAAAGTGAAAAAGGTGTGGAAAAAGTAGAAAAGGAGAAATGTTTTGAATTGCATAAGAAAGAGTGACAATGTGTCTCTCTAACCCCTTGAAAAGAAGTGACATAATCAAATGAGTCAAGAAAGTTGTGCCAAAATGAATCAAAAGAAGTGTTTAAGGGAAGATTGAACCCACATGAATAAAAAACATGTCCTACTCTTACCCAAAAGCCTTCACATTGACTCCATAAAAGCCCTACAGGATCTTGAGTTGAAGGAAGCCTACATTAGTGGATACTTACATAAAGGGCAGGCATATGATACCTAAAGCTGGACTTGTGACCTTCTTCTTGATAGAGATGAGTGAAATTCCATCAACCTCGGTTTGTGTGTCAATACTCTAAAAAGGTGAGGTTCGCTTAGGGAGAGTTGAGGATATGTGAGTTTGGGTTCCATAATGACCAAAGTATTTGATGGAAGTTCTTTTATGAAATGTGTCAACTCTTGATGCTCTTGTGTCACACTTCATCCATGGTTTTTCAAAGTTTAAATGTGTTAATGATGCATTCGTATTGAGGGCAATTGTTAGTCCCAATTGATGCTTGTTGAGGTTGCTTTAGGATAGCTGGAATTACTTGGATTTTTGCTTTAAGGGGTGGGTCTTATTTTGTTTACTTAAGGACAAGCAAAGGTTTAAGTTTGGGGGAGTTGATAAGTTAGGATTTTAACATGTTTATGCCCCTACTTGCCTATGCTTTGAGTATAAATTGCTACAAAATAGTCCCAAAATGCTCACAAGTTGTGCTTGATTGCAGGTTTGATCGACAAAGTGACGAAATGTCAAAGATCGGCTCAAAACAGAGTGAAACCTGCTTAAGTGTCAAAGATTAAGTGAAGTGAAGAAAAGAGGACCTAGTGCAGACAACGTGAAAGCAACTGCGGCCGTACTAGGAGATTCAAAGGCAGAGGCAGTTTGAACTGAAGGTTACACGGCCATGGTTAGGTTCTTGCGGTCCATGGTCAAGCTTTGCGGATGCTTCACTCTTTTGTGCAGTCCGCGTGAAAGAGATTCAAAGAGGTCATCAAATGCCCAAGTTAAAGCAACGCGGTCCGCGATCGTCACCTTGTGGTCCGCACCAGACCCCCTCTACGGACGCGCTGCACTTTCACGCGGTCCGCGTCCCTCAAGTTTAGAGAAGAAAAATTGTGAAGTCTAAGAGCCAGTACGGCCGCGATTGCTTTTGTGAGGCCCGCACTGACCCCGCAGGGGTATTTTTGTCCAGTTTTTTTAGCCTAGTTTAAATAGAACATTTTACCATTTTAGGTCAAGTTTTGTATTCAGAAACGCCGTTGTGCCCCTGGGAACGAGATTGTAGCCATTTTTGGCACTTTAGCTGTAAATTCTCAACAGATTCTTGTAGCTTTCAATTAGTAATTAATTAATATGTTTAGTTCTTCATCTATTTCTTCAGTTTCTTCTTTAATTATGTGTAGCTAAACCCATTAGCTAGGGTTGTGGCCCAACCCTAGTGTGGGTAATTGATGTGTGTTGCCATCTAGGGTTAGATTGATATTGGGTGTTTGCTATTTGGGTTGATTTTATGTTTTTATTTAAGAATTGGTGGTTGCAAACACTGATTCAAGCTTAGTGGGTTTAACTCTTCTTGATAAAGAAAGTCTATGACCCTAAGATTGACCCAACAAGGAATTGGGATGGACCCATAAGAAATGGTAGTCTCAATTAACGGGTTAAATCTCGAGAGAGTAATCACCCTACTTGAACCCTAGTTGCTTGGTCTCATTGGCCTACCTAATTGGTCTCGAGAGAGTCAATTGGGAAAAATCACTCTATCTACCGAGAGGTGTGAGAGTGGGTACAATTGTGCAACTGTTATAGCATATGCCCCAAATATGTTAATATATCCTTAAGAATATCTACCCGTTAACTAGCCATCTAGGTGATGCCACGACCATAGTGCCATTCTTCCTATTAATTACAACTTAGCAATATTCTCATAGCATAATTTAGTGTTAATCATCAGTTTGCAATAGTAATTATAATACAAAAACCCAAAAATGTTTGAAGTGACATTAGAAGCACAAACGCATCTCTAAACTAGACAGACAATACAACTCCACTACTAGCTCACTGTGAAAATTCGATCTCGACCACTATTCGGGTAAAAGCCATTGTGACCTGCTCTTCCTACCTTTGTGTAGCGTTGAATCGGTAGCGATCAGCTACCACGGACAACTTCCATGAGATTGCAAATAGCAGATAGATCAATGAATTGACCTTTGGGTATTTTTGATGATGTACTTGTCCGGGTGGAAAAATTTATCTTGCCAGTGGATTTTGTGATATTGGATTGTGAGGTGGACTATGAAGTCCCGATCATATTAGGGAGACCTTTCCTTTCAATGGGGAAGACTCTAGTTGATGTGGAAGCAGACGAACTCACTTTTCGGGTGGGTGATGAAAAGGTAGTATTTCACGTGTGCAAGTCAATGAAATAGCCCAATTGTACCAAAGTGTGCTCACTTGTGGATCCAGTCACGACTGTGATAATTGACGGTACACGTGCTATGATTAATGCGGAGGACCCGTTGGAGGTCGTGTTGTTGAATCTTGATATCAATGATGATGAGGGCCGAGTGGAGTGCGTGAATGCTTTACATGGAATGGGCTCTTATTCTTATGAGCCTTCGGTGTTGGAGTTGAAGCCATTGCCTCCACACCTCAGGTATGAATTCTTAGTCCCTAGTTCTACTTTACCAGTTATTCTTTCCTCGTGTCTTACTAACTTACAGGTAGACGCCACTTTGGCGATGTTCAAAAAAGGGAAGAAGGAAATTGGATGGACTTTGGCCGACATTCGGGGAATAAGCCCCGCATTTTGCATGCACAAGATTATTTTGGAGGATGATGCCAAACCCTCCTTGGAACATTAAAGGAAGTTGAACAAAGCAATGCAAGAAGTGGTGAAGAAAGAAGTGATAAAGTGGTTAGATGTCGGGGTTGTGTACCTTATTTCCGATAGCTCATGGACTTCTCCGGTGCAATGTGTGCTGAAGAAGGGTGGTATGATTGTGGTGACAAATAACAACAATGAAATTATTCCCACTCGGACAATTACCAGATGGAGGGTATGCATGGACTATCAGAAGCTGAACAAGGTGACTCGCAAGGAGCACTTCCCATTGCCATTCCTTAACCAAATGCTTGATCGCCTTATAGGGAGCGCCTTTTATTGCTTTTTGGATGGATATTTGGGATATAATCAAATCTTAATCTCTCCAGAGGATCAAGAGAAGATCATATTTACTTGTTCATATCACACCTTTACTTTCTCTCGGACGCCGTTAGGGTTGTGTAATGCCCCAGCGACATTTCAATGACGCATGATGGCTATTTTCACTGATATGGTGGAAGATATTTTGGAGTTCTTAATGGACGATTTTAGTGTGGTTGGTGATTCATTTGAAGAGTGTTTAGGAAATCGGGAGAGAGTTTTGGCCCAATGTGAAGACACAAATCTTGTACTTAATTGGGAAAAATGCCACTTCATGGTTGAGGAGGGCATAGTATTAGGCCATAAAATTTCAAAGCATGGGATTGAAGTTGTTAAAGCCAAGATAGAAGTGATTCCAGGCTTCCCCCCACTTCTGTCAAGGGAATGAGGAGTTTTCTTGGGCATACGAGGTTTTACCGAAGGTGTAGAAAAGATTTTTCAAGGTGGTAAACCCCTTGTGCAAGCTACTAGAAAAGGATGCCAAGTTTGTGTTCGATGAAGGATGTATGCAAGCATTTGAGATTCTCAAGCTTCAGTTGACCACTACCCCTATCATTACCACACCAAATTGGAGCTTGCCTTTCGAGATCATGTGCGACGCAAGTGATGTGGAGGTTGGGGCTGTTTTGGGTCAAAAAGTTAACAAAATGTTTCATCCGGTGTACTACTCAGGCAAGACCATGAATGTGGCTCAAAAGAACTACACGGTTATCGAGAAAGAGTTGCTATCTATAGTGTTTGCAATGGAAAAGTTTCGGCCGTATCTTATGGGGGGCCAAGGTCATAGTGCATACCGATCGTGCCGCCCTTAGGTACTTGATGAAAAAGAAAGACTCCAAGGCAAGATTGATGCGATGGGTGCTACTACTTCAAGAGTTTGATCTAGAAATTGTGGACCGGAAGGGTAGTAAAAACCAAGTTGCGGACCATTTGTCCTGCTTGGAGGAGGAAGGAAGGCCATGTGATGGCCTAGAGATCAATGATGCATTTCCCGATGAGCAACTACTTTCCGTGTCTATAGGTGAAATGATGTGTTTGCGGATTTTGCTAACTACCTTGTGACTGGCATTGTTCCGTGTGAGCTCTCTTCTAACCAAAGGAAGAAGCTCAAACGGGATAGTTTGGATTTATATTGGGATGAGCCGTATTTGTTCAAGATTTGCAGGGATGGTGTGATCCCAAAGGTGTGTCCCAGAAGAAGAGCAATTGAGTATTTTGGAGGCTTGTCATTCCTCTTCCTATGGTGGCCATCATTGTGGGGTGAGGATCACTTCCAAAGTTCTTAGTTGTGGGTTCTATTGGCCAACTTTTTACAAAGATGCTAGTGATCTTGTGAAGAGGTGTGATGAGTGCCAAAGAGCAGGTGGAATTTTGAAAAAAGATGAGATTCCTCTCAATACCATCCTTGAGGTTGATATTTTTTATGTATGGGGCATTGATTTTATTGGCCCATTTGTTAGCTCTTTTAGGAACACTTACATTCTTGTGGCGGTGGATTATGTTTCAAAGTGGGTTGAAGCCATGGCTTTGCCCAACAATGAGGCCCGAAGTGTTGTTGCATTTCTCAAGAAGAGCATTTTTACAAGGTTTGGTACTCCTAGAGCAATCATAAGTGATGGGGGTCTCATTTTTGCAATAGAGCTTTTGACACTTTTCTTTCAAAGTATAGTGTCAATCATAAAGTTTCTATCCCCTATCACCCTCAAGCAAGTGGACAAGTTGAAGTCTCTAACAGGGAAATCAAAAGCATATTGTCAAAGACGGTCAATGCAAATAGGACCGATTGGTCAAAGAAGTTGGATGACACTCTATGGGCTTATAGGGCTGCTTACAAGACTTAGATTGGTATGTCTCCGTGTCGGTTGGTGTTTGGGAAAGCTTTCCATCTATCGGTTGAGTTAGAGCACAAGGCCATGTCGGCCTTGAGGAAGTTTAACCTTGAGTGGGATGTAGCTACTAATCTTCGGGTGAAGCAACTCAATGAGCTTGACAAATTTAGATTTCATTCCTACTCTAGTTCATCCCGGTATAAGGATAAAATGAAATACCTTCGCGACAAGTATACTTGGGGCAAAAAGTTCAAGGTGGGAGATTTGGTACTCTTATTCAACTCTTGGCTAAGGTTGTTCCCGGGAAAGCTTAAGTCAAAATGGAGCGGGCCGTTTGTAGTAGTGTGTGTGACCCCATTTGGTGTTATTGATTTAAAGAACAAAAATGGTGAAGTTTTTAGAGTGAATGGGCACCAGATCAAGCATTATCTTGGGAATATTGATGACAGCCACGTGGTGGCACTTCTTCATTTCAAATGATGTGGGGGTAACCTATGTCGTGTCGCAATGTTAAATCGGGCGCTTCTTGGGAGGCAACCAATGTGTTTAAATTTTTGTTCATCTTTGATTTTTATTTATAGTATAGGATTGACTTTTGGCTAACTGGTTATGAGATGTTACAGGTTGTGTTGATGCAGTGCAGGACATAGTTGAAAAAATGCACAGGTCTCTGATGTTTTCAGTGTGGCCGCACTACTATTTTGTGCGGACCGCACTACTACTTTGTGCGGACCGCACTACTACTTTGTGCGGACCACACTATTACTTTGTGCGGACCGCACTACTACTTTGTGCGGACCGCATAGGTAAAGGGTGAAGTGAGAACTCTCTGAAGTTTGCGACCGTGGCCACACTATATTTTGTGCGGTCCGCGGTGGACCTCTATGGCCGCAGTCCATTTTGTGCGGACCGCAGAGTGTTACCTTCTCAAGCTTGTACAAAGTCGTGTAGTGTGGACCGCGGTCCGCACTGGTAGGTGAGAATGGGACCTAGGGCTTTTCTATAAATAATCCTTGAGGGCCTCCTTTTACCCTTTTTGATCTCTTCATTCTTAGACATCTAAAGAGCACTGTTCATTATCGTAATTGTTCATAACTGATTCCTTGGACTTATTTTAACTCATTCATCTCATAACTGGTAACGTAGATTCATTTTAATTACATTCATTTTGTTATTTTCCTTTAGTTCTTTTGTTGTTCTTGTCCTTCTTTTTCTTCCGCCCGTATATTTCCTCATTGATTAGGGTAGGTAAGCTAGGTTTTTGATTCCTGAATATTTAGTTGGTTTAATGAACTGGGTAATGATCTAGGGACACTACTTAGGTGGTAGATTAGACTTACAATAATAAATTATGGAACCCTAACTCAGCACCACAACTGGACACTCTGTGTGGACCGCAATCGAATCTGTACGGTCCGCGGTGCCCTTGTATGGTCCATACTACCATTTTGTGCGGACCGCACGGATGAATTCTGAGAAGTTGAACTTTGGGAAGTGCGACCAAACTACATTTTGTGCGGTCCGCACAGGCCCCAGTGCGGCCGCGGTTGATTTTGTGCGGTCTGCACTGTCAAGATACAGAGGATGGGTTTCTAAACCCCACACTTGTGCAGACCACGGTTGATTTTGTGCGGTCTGCACTGGCCCCTGTGCGCCTGCACATCATTTTGTGCGGTCCGCACTAGGCAACTTCTACAACCTGTCTGCAAATTTTCTTTCCTTCTTTTGCAACATTGTTCTTAACTGACTACACTGATACTAATAAGCTGATGGAACTGTGTTTGCAGACAATGGTAAAACAACGAGGAAAAGTCTCAAAACAATTGAGAAGAGATTAATCTTCTCGGGGAGGGAAGCAGAAAATGATCAAACTCACTCCCCAAGTTCAGGGAAACATTAAAAGAACAAGAAAGTTAATAAAGGCTGCAGACATGGCCTGTGATCAGTCCTAGAGTGAGTATGAGCCCTCCCGGGATATTTCTTCAGACACCATGGCAAAATATGTTGTAGACTGGCCAGAGAGATTCAGGCTGACAGATACTACTCCTCCACCATCACCCACTAGCCAATCACCAACACATGTTTCGCCTGGGTTGTCTGAGGGCTCAGCAATGGGTAGTGAAGAATACTCTACCTCTCCCATAACTTCATTATCTGGGAAGGGTGTAGAAGGAGGTGAGGAGGAAGTAGAGGGAGATGAGGAAGTGGTAGAAAGAGTAGAACCAAGGGTTGGGGTGTTGATAGAACAAGGAAGCCGAAGGTTTGGCGAGATAGATTCGTGAGTAAGGTGGCGTACCACAAATATCGGGAGTGGTGGTCGGTGAGAAAGTTGATTTCGGAGAGGAGCTTCATTGATAGAGACCTATTACCCCACAACCTCAATGTGCAGAGATAGTTTAGGACTAGATCGGGCTGGGAGCATTTTCTAGAAGAGTGTGTGGATACCAACAAACACATTGTCAAAGAGATTTACTGCAATGTAGCCCACATAAAAAAAGGCTCCAAAGTGACCAAGGTTCGGAATATGAAAGTGTTATTTGAAGGAAAGTACCTCAACGAATACCTTGGACTCAATAAGGAGGATGAGACCCTGTACATGGAAAAGTTGGAAATGGGTGAGGAGGTTCGTCCATGGCTAGCACAGTACCTGGCAATCTCAGGTATCGTCCTCGACTGGTTGATTGCTGGAGTCAAGATATTGAGAAGGAGCTTGAACTTTGAAGTGAAGGGATAGAAGACTTTTGTTTGCAGCCAGTTGGACCCCACCACACATGAAAACACCCTACCTATCCACCGGGATGTGTTAGTGGCTTCTATCATGGCAGAGTACCCCATCAACGTGAGAAATGTGATGTCCATAATCATTTCTGTAGTGGGTGCGGAGCATGACCAGAACTATCCTTTCCCCAGCACCCTCACTATGTATTTCCGGGACCTTCAAGTGGACAAAAGGCCATATGACATCAAGGTCAAGGCGAAAGCCCCATTTTCCTGGTACAACATGTAGGGGGATGAAAACCCCAAGAGCAAGAACATCAAGGGTACAACTATGACTACAATTGGCCAGTCTGAAGAGCTAGTTGTAGTACTGGCTCATACTGAGCCTACTTCCACTTCCACATATACCCCTCCTGATCCATCCATATCCACAGCCACTCCTGTCGGTCCATCCACATCAGAAGGCCCGGAGATCCCATCTTCCCAGGCCCATCCTATTACTGCTCACCGATTGAGCCAGGTGCTTCTTAGCATAAATAACTAGATGCAAACTGCCTTATCCAAGTTATCCTTACTCACCACCATGGTAGAGGCTCAGTCGGCACCTCAAGATCCGCAGGTTCCATAGTCGATAGAGGATGTGCTCAAGGAGATACTTGATAACAATAAAAAGATCCTAGACACTCAGACAACACTCTTAAAGGCAGTTGATTCACATAGAAATTCTCTCAAGGAGCTTGCTAAGGAGCATAAGAAGCTGAGGAAGACACGAGCCTCCAAGGAGTCCGTGAAGGAGCTACGTGCAAATGTTGACAGACTGAAGGCAGATCACCTGCCTTTAGATTTATTGCTTCAGGACCCAGCCCCAATAGTTCATCCAGAGCCGGAGTAGTCACAGAGGCCTCTGAAGAGGAGGAGGATGATTCCCAGAGCAGATGATGCAGTCATCCAGCTGGCTGAACCACAAGATACCTCTTCTAGTCAGCCATAGGATGCACTACCTACAGAGCCTGCCTAGGTCCGAGCCCAGGTCCCAGTAGCAGAGCACCAGACCGTCGGGGACCGATCTGAGGTTCCCGAGCATACAGAGGACCCAGGGACCACCCATGACCCTATGCAGACAGATGAGCCATAGGGAGTCTTCTATATCCTTTCTCTCTTATCTTTTGATGCTTTATTTAGACTAGTTGGGATTGGGGACAATGTAGCTTTCAGTTGAGGGGGTAGGCCCTACTATTCATTTGGATGATTGTATATATATATATATATATATATATATATATATATATATATATATATTTGATATATTTTTATGCTTTTTTTATCTTTTTATCTTTGGTCTGCATATAATTTTGATATTTCGTTACATTTATCGCATTTTTATTTCACTTTGTTTCTGCATATAAAGTATATCACATTATATATATTCATTCCATCCATTGTATATTCAAATCCCCTCTTGTATATATTTATTCTATTTTCTGCAAAAAAACTTCATTTTTAGTTTTTTATTTGGTGATTTGTAGCTTTTCGTTTTCGAAGTTTGCAATAATCCTTTGCTTTTCTTAATGCCACGGTTCTTTCCAAAGGTGGAGTGTTATGTCAACCGGGTGGCTCTTCCCAATGATAGATGGCATGACAACCTTCTTAAGGGTTTGAGTCCATTTTTCTTGTTGTTTTTTAATAGTAGTAATTAAGGGTGCCTCAATCAAAGCTTCACTTGGGCCTAGTTTATTGGCCTTTGGTCTCATGGTCAAAAACAAATTGTTGTGTTTAGGATGGTCAAAGTCGTGACCTTGAGAATCTTGTGTTGACCGATAATCATCAAGTGGTTTTTCGGGACCATTATGTGCTCAAATGGTATCTAAGGTTGTTGTGGGCCGCCAATTCTAGGTCTTTAGCAATCCCTCGGCTTGTATGGTGAGTAATTGAATTACAAGTTCAAGTCTCAAGCCATTGGTCTAGAACTTGCCCTGAATGTTTGTTGAGGTGAAATCCTAAGTGAATTTTGAGTTAAGACATGAATATAGGCTCTCCTTGATCCAAATGATAGTTTGAACAATTCCATAGTCTACCAATGATAAGATCCCTAGTTAACCCTTTTGAGCCTTAGACCTTTTTCTTTCAAGAACCATGATACAAGCCTATACCGGTTCTAAAAGATGTCCTCTCTTGGAACCCAAACTTTCCTTTAGCACATGGTAAAAGTATAAGTTTGGGGAGAGAGACGAGGGTTGCAGCAAAGTGGTAAAAAGGTGCAAAAATGAAGAAAAAGAAAGGAAATGAAAAAGAATGAAAAGCAAAAAGACAAAAATAAAGTCAAAATTAAAAAGAATAAAAAGGGATTCAAATAAAAGCAAAGAATGAAAGGTGTAGAAAGTTGAAAAAGAAGAAAATGTTTGAATTTCATAAGAAGGAGTGACAGTGTGTCTCTCTAACCCCTTATAAAGGAGTGAAAATGACTCTAAATGGATACCAAATGAATCAAAAGAAGTGCTTAAGGGAAGATGAAACCCACTTAGACCAAAACATTCCCTACCCTGAACCAAAAGCCTTCACAATGTCTCCATAAAAGCCCTATATGATCTTGAGTTGAATGAAGCTTACATTAGTGGATACTCACATAAGGGGAAAGCATATGGTACTTAGAGCAGGACTTGTGACTTCTTCTTGAGAGAGATGAGTAAATTTCCATTAACCTCCTTTTGCGTGCCACTATTTTAAAGGTGAGGTGCTTAGGGAGAGTTGAGGATGTGTGAGTTTGGGTTCCACAATGACCAAAGTAATTGAGAGAGTTCTTTGATATGTTGAGTCAACTCTTGATGCTCTTGTGTCGCACTTGATCCATGTTTTTTTCAAAGAGTAAATGTTGTTAATGATTCATTTGTATTGAGGGCAATTATTAGTCCCAATTGATGCTAGTTGAGGTTGTTTTAGGACAACTAAAAAATTCTTGGATTTTCCCTTAGGGGGTGGGTCTTATTTTGTTTGCTTGAGGATAATCAAGAGCTTAAGTTTGGGGGAGTTGATAACTAGGGATTTTGACGCATTTTATACTCCTTCTTGCTTATGCTTTGATTAGAAATACATACAAAATAGTCCCAAAAGGCTCACAAGTTGTGCTTGATTGTAGGTCTGATCAACAAAGTTACAAGATGTCAAAGGTCGGCTCAAATTAAGTGAACTTGCACAAGTGACAAAGGAAAGGCAAGTTCAGGAAAAATAGCCCAGTGCGGCCGCACTACACTTTGTGCGGTATGTACTGGGAGATTCAGAGAGCTGGTATTTCAGGCATTAAGGCAGTGCGACCATACTAGGTTTTGTGTGGACCACGTTGAAGTTAATGCGGCTGCACTACCATTCTGTGCGGTCTGCAGAGCCAAGATTCAGAGAACCTACAAATTGAAGTTTTCAAGCCAATACGGTCCGCAGTCGATTTTGTGCAGACGCACTAGAAGCCTCCGTGGCCGCAGTCCATTCTGTGCAATCCGCGGAGCCCAAGGTCTGAGAGCTGCTTTTCAAGGCCAAAGGACCAGTGTGGACCGCGGTCCATTTTGTGCGGTCCGCACTAACCCCACAGGGGCATTTTTTTCCAGATTTTTTAGCTTAGAATAAATAGGTTCTTTTTCCTTTTGTAGGGTTTCAGATATTGTAATACATCAACTGCACTCGTGGGTCGACTTCTCTTAGCCATTTTAGGTATTTTTACTCACTTTTCATCATTGAATCTTTGTACTTAGCTTAGCAATTAATTAATATATGTTTATTTTTATCTATTTCTTGTTTTTCTTCTTTGAACATGAGTAGCTAAACATATTAGCTAGGGTTGTAGATCAACCCTAGTGTGGGTAATTGATGGGTCTTATAATTTAGGGCTAAATTGACTATATGTGTTTGTTATTTGGGCCAATATCATGGTTAATTGCTGAATTAGTGGTTACAAACACTAGTTTGTGCTTAGTTGACTTGAACTCTTCTTGAGAAAAAGAGTCTAAGTCTCTGAAATTGGTCCAATAAGGAATTGGGACGTACTCAAGAGATTGATAGTCCCAATTAAAGGGTTAAACCTCGAGAGAGTAATACCCAACTTGAACCTTAGTTGCTTGTGTAAATTTGCATACCCAATTGGTCTTGAGAAAGTCAATTGGGGCAACATTATTTGAACCACCGAGAGGTGTAGAATGGGTAAATTAGTGCAACAATTATATCATACTCCCCAAATGTGTCAAATATTCCTTAGACTCAAGTACCCGTCAATTAACCATCTAGGTGGAAGTCACTACCCTAGTGCGTTTTAAAACCTATTTGAACAACTCGTAGCATTATAACTCTTAGCATAGTTTAGTTGCAATTACACTTGCAGTTTGATAGTAGTAGAATTAAACAAAAACCCCAAAAATGATTAGAAGTGTAATTAAGAACACATACTCAATCCTAAACTAGATAAATACTCGATTCCAATTCTAGCTCTCTATGGATTTGATCCTGACCCAAAATCGGGTAAAAGCTATTGCGACCCACTCTTGCTACTTATTAGTAGTGCGGAGTTGGCATCGATCAGTAGGATCTATCACTTTTGTTCACCACCCGTGTAATCACCCTAGACATTACATTCCCGTTGTTAATCAGGTACCTGCTATGATAGATGCCACCAATATAGCCCGGGTGATAGGAAGGGAGTTCTCGCGAGTGGTGGGGTCTAGCCTGCTGCATACAAATGTCTCCCACCCTTTTTCTTCGAAGTTCAAGGTTCTCCTAAAAAATTTGACTCCAATGTCAACCATGCTGGGGTGGTACCTCGGATTACCAAGTACTCTGCTAACCACAGACGGGAATCCTCCCCCAATGCTACCTTCTCTAAGTACAATGACTCACCCTCATATAGGAATCCCAGGTAATTATTAATCATTTTTCCATCAAACTTTACTTTCAAATTCCTCACCTTAGTCATTGTGGTGCCCTTTTTGATGTGGCCAACATTGGTGTAGAACTCCTTGACTAAGTGCTCATTGGCATCCTCCATGAGGCCTATGAAATAGTCCCAACCTGCTCTCTCTCTGAACTGCCTTGGCACATTGGGGTTGTGAGGTAAAAGGTCCTTTGTGATTAATTTTCGCCCAGGTATCAACTTCCTCTTGGGCCAGCATTCGCTGAACTTATAGTAGGCCACTTAACTGACAAATCTATTTTCCCATGCTTCTGGTGTTCTGCTTCTAGCCACCCCTCCTTCTTGGGGCTCACCCCCTCCTTTTTCTTTTACGGGATCCTCACCCAATGTTGAGGTTGTAGGTGTAGTGGAAGAGGCATTGCCACTGCTCTCAGCTGAGCCCTCAGACGAATCAGAAGAAATAACAACTTAATCTTGAGCATTAGGAGAGTTCGGAGGTGTATCCCTCAATCTGTGCCTCTCCGGCCAGTCAAGAACATACTCTGGCACAGAATCAGAGTCAGATGCCCTCTGGGAGGGCTCATACTCACTTCCTGAATGGGAAGCAGCTCTATCAGTAGCCCTTATGGACTTCCTGGTGCCCTTAATTTCTTGCCAAACTTGCGAGATTAATCTAATCATGCCTCGTCCCCTACCCAGGAGGACTTTACTCTCCCTTTCTATTTATCGCCTCCGCCTCGTGATTTCACCATTATCTGCAAGGAGAATGCATTATGTTCTTGTTAGTATCCCATTATCAGATGAAGCAGTGTAGAATAAAATTACAAACAGTTGAAAATAAAAAGCAGCATTACAGACCGCGGACCGCACACAATGCATCGCGGTCTGCACTTAGGTGGGGTTTAGTGTCACACCCCAAAAACCGAAGGGCACGACTGGCACTCAACCGACTGAGCAAGCTTGATAAGTTTCATTCTACCCAAACTAATTCATGAATAATGAGGAGATGGACTCCATTCATCAAATTCTGAAAATATATCAATATTTCTAATTTAGTTCCCCATTATCAAACTTCACCCACAACCTATCTACGAAGCCTCTAAATACAACTGAAGAATAATACGGGAATGCCGGCAACAAGGCTCCGGCTATACCTCAAAGTGGATATCTACAACAAAAGATGTACAACATAACCCCTTGAAGGAAAAAGAGGCTCACCAAGTCTTCGAGATGAGGACACTCCACTACGCGCGATCGGCGACATCCGCTATAGAACCACCTACATTTATTAAAAGAAATGTAGCGCCCCCGGCAAAAGGGACGTTAGAGTCATTGAATAGCACTAGTATGTATAACTAAACACCATCTAGTTAGAAAGAACTTTCATACAAAAATAAGGAAGTGTCAAGCATAACTCAAAAGCTTTAAGCGATCACAACATTAACCATAATAAAGAGTCATACAATTTTCACATCATGTTTCCATAGCTGTTAGTTTGGGGAATTTCACACTATTCATACACCTATGCGTTTCATAGCCCGTCCACAGGGGTCCACATATAATATTATACACCTATGCATTTCATAGCTCGTCCATAGGGTTCATGTATTATCATTACCTATGCGTTTCATAGCCCATCTATAGAGTTCCACATATAATATTATACACTTATGTGTTTCATAGCCCGTCCATAGGGTTCACATATTATATTATACACCTATACATTTCATGGCCCATCCATAGGGTTCACAAATTATATTATACACTATAAGTTTCATAGCCCGTCCATAAGGTTCATATATTATATTATACACATATGCGTTTCATAGCCCATCCATAGGGTTCACATATTATATTATACACTTATGTGTTTCATAGCCCGTCCATAGGGTTCACATCTTATCATTCCATAGGCACTTAGGACTATAATTTTATCACATCATACTTGGCACTTGGCTACATTTCATAATTCGAGTTCTTTTCACATATTTCACATCAATATCCATCTCAACAATAAGCCATTCAATTCAAGGGTCAAGTACACATGAGAGGAAACATGAATCATAGTCATATAGAATATTTCAGAAATAATACACCTCAAGTTCTTTGCACGTTGGCCACAATCTATTTCCCGAAGTCATTTGATTTATTTCAACCATCTTTATACAAAGAGGATTTCACATAGTTTGGCATAACAAATCTCAATTTAAATCTTGATTTAAGGTCTAGGCATTTCAATACGTGATTCATATTCTCCGCACCTTCTTAAATCATCAATAATAGCACATTAATCATATTGAGATACATCTTTCATGCATATAAGGTTGCAACCTCAAATTCATGTGAAATAACAATCAATACAACAATTTAACTTTAATCTTACCGTATTTACACAAACACCGACGGTGCTCAATTTCTAAAAGACGAGGTTTTAGCTATACATACCTCAAATTCACCCCTTAATGATACTACAATGATCCAATACACTTAAGCAACTTCAATCTACAATACAACATTCAATGGGACCAATATTAGTAACAAATTCCATAACTTATGTCATTTAGGCATATTATCAAACACCTTGTAGGTATAAATCTTTTCATCTCATAACCATAGTATTAGTTCATCCAACTATCACCATTAACCAATAATTTATTCTACCATCATTCCTAACCAATTTATAACTTTCAACAACATATGTATGACCATCCATTCACACCCAACCAACAAATCCTATCAAATAATCACCCTTTCAATCTCTACAATAGTTATGTATTTATATTGGGAACTTATGGCTTCCAATCACCACACCAAGAGTTTCAACACTTAATTCATACTCATATTCCCATAATAACTCCATATATATAAGTCTAGGGGTGAAAGATTACCTCTTGTAGATAAAATCTTGAAATACAACTTTTGGGTGTTCTTGAGATTTTTGAAGAAATCCTATGAAATCCAATCAAAACCATATTGTAACTAGTGATCGAGAAGTGAAATCACCATAAAAACACACTTAAGAACTCACCTTAGGTGTGTAATTGGATCCTTGACGGAATGGGTGATGGAGAGGATGTCCTAGTCTTGAAAAATGACTTAAATCCTCTCCTTTCCCGTCCTTAGGGGAGATGTCAAGAAATGCTACGCGGCCGCAGTGGTCGACCCCGGACCGTACAAAATGCATTGCGGCCGCGGTGGAAAACTTTAGAGACTCCTACCAATCCACTCTGCAGACCGCATTGAAATGTTGCCCCCGCGCTAAGGCCTTTGCGACCGCACAAAATGCAATGCGGCCGCAGTGCAAACTTTAGAGAGTGTACGTTTTTCCCAACTTGGTCCTGCACTGTATCAAAACAATCCTACACACATCTCACAACCAGTTAGCCCAAAAAAATCCTATACTACAAAAGAAAATCAATGAAGAACAAAAAGAAAGACACATGGGTTGCCTCCCAAGAAATGCCTGATTTAATGTCGCGACACGACACAAGTTACTATCAAATCACTTTAGATGGAGCAGCGCCACCACGTGGATGACATCAATTTTGCCAGGTAGTGCTTGACCATGTTGCCATTAACTCTTAAAACCTCCCCAGTTTTGTTCTTCAAGTCAAGTGCACCAAACGAAGTCACAAACACCACTTCAAAAGGTCCACTCCATTTTGATTTAAGCTTTCCCGAAAACAGACGTAACCGAGAATTGAACAAGAGAACCAAATCACCAATTTTGAACTCCTTTACACAAGCATATTTATCATGAAGGTACTTCATCTTGTCCTTGTACAAAGATGAACTGGAGTAGGCATGGAATCGGAATTCATCAAGTTCATTAAGTTGCTCCACACAAAGATTCGCTTCCACATCCCATTCAAGATTCAGCTTTCTCAAACACATGGCCTTGTGCTCTAACTCAACCGGTAGATGGCAAACTTTCCCAAACACCAACCGGTACAGAGACATACCAATCGGAGTCTTGTAAGAAGTCCTATAAGACCATAGAGCATCATACAACTTCTTCGACCAATCGTTCCTATTTGCATTGACCGTCTTTGACAATATACTCTTGATTTCCCTATTTGAGACTTCAACTTGGCCACTCGTCTGAGGATGATAATGAGTAGAAACTTTGTGATTGAAACCATACTTTGCAAGCAAAGTGTCAAAAGCCCTATTACAAAAATGAGACCCCCATCACTTATGATTGCACGTGGAGTGCCAAACCTTGTAAAATTGCTCTTCTTGAGAAATGCAACAACACTCTAGGCCTCATTGTTGGGTGAAGCCATGACTTCAACCCATTAACCGCCACAAGAATATATGTGTTCCCACACAAGCTAACAAATGGGCCCATAAAATCAATGTACATAAAAAATATCAACTTCAAGAATGGTATTGAGAGGCAGCTCACCTTTCTTCGAAATTCCACCCGCTCTTTGACATTCGTTGCACCTTTTCACAAGTTCACTTGCATTTTTTTTACAAAGTTGGCAAGAAAAACCCACAACTAAGAACCTTCGAATCGGTCCTCGCCCCACCGTGATGACCACCACAGGGAGAGGAATGACAAGCCTCTAGGATACTCAATTGCTCCTCCTCTAGGAAACACCTTCGGATCACACCATCCGTGAAGATCTTGAAAAAGTGTGGCTCATCCCAATAGAAACCCAAACTATCTCGTTTGAGCTTCTTCCTTTGGTTAGAAGAGAGCTCACACGGGATTATACCAGTCACAAGGAAATTATCAACGTCCGCAAACCATGGCATACCATTCGCTGACACAGAAAGGAGTTGTTCGTCGAGAAATGAATCATTGATCTCTAGGCCATTACAAGGCCTCCCCTCATCCTCCAAGCGGGACAAGTGGTCCGCCACTTGGTTTTCACTACCCTTCCGGTCCATAATCTCCAAATCAAACTCTTGAAGTAGCAATACTCATCGCATCAACCTAGCTTTGGAATCCTTATTCATTATCAAGTACCGAAGTGCGGCATGATCGGTATGAACTATGACCTTGGCACCCATGAGATACAATCGAAAATTTTCCATTGCAAACATAATAGCCAAAAGCTCTTTTTTAGTCACCGTGTAGTTCATTTGGGCATCGTTCATTGTCGTGCTTGCGTAGTACACGGAATGAAACATTTTATTTACTCTTTGACCCAAAACCCCCCCAACCGCAACATCACTCGCATCACACATGAGCTCAAAAGGCAAGCTCCAAATGGGTGCGATAATAATAGTAGTGGTGGTCAACTTATGCTTGAGAAGTTTAAATGCTTGCATACATCTCTCATCGAACACAAACTTAGCATCCTTTTCCAATAGCTTGCACAAAGGATTCACTACCTTCGAAAAGTCTGATAAATCTCTGGTAGAATCCCACATGCCCAAGAAAACTTCTAACCCCTTGATAGAAGTAGGGGAGGAAGCCTTGAAATCACCTCAATTTTATCTTTGTCCACCTCTATACCATGTTTTGAAATGTTATGACCAAGAACTATACCCTCATCAACCATAAAGTGGTATTTCTCCCAATTAAAACAAGATTCGTTTCTTCACAACGGGCCAACACTCTGTCCAGATTTTCAAGCATTCATCAAATGAGTCTCCCACAACACTAAAGTCATTGTTGATACTCAATTTCCCCCCTAAGTTTCTATACCCAAAATATTTCCAGAATAGCATATATGTGCATATATAAGCACACCCAAAGGTTTTGGCATTTTTTTAATGTTTAAACCAATTGATTACCTATTTTAGTACAACAAAATCCAGTAATTATTTTCCAAAATTATCATTTTAGGGGAATAGCTTATTTTATTCTCATATTTATACCAAAATGTAATTAAGGTGATTTTTGCATATTTTTACGAATTTATTTGGTATTTTTAAAGTTAAATTGCATATAATCGCAATTATAGCCTATTTTGTAATTGATAGCATTTTATAATTATAAAATTAACCCCAATATTTTTAAATTAATATTTATATAATATTTGTTTACCCAGTACTTTTACTTTGCTTTTAAAATCGTTATTGCTATTTTTATAAAAAAACAAAATGAGAAAAGTGGCTATTTACAATCTAGCCTCAATTGTATTGCATTTTTAGCCAATTTGGCACCACAATTTAACCCCAACTCAGCCCAAATTACCCAGCCCAATTACCACTTTAACCCGACCCAACACATATTCAACTGACCCAACACATATTCAGCCGACCCAGCTCATAACCCCTTTTAATCTCGGCCGTTGATCATTTAGATTAACGGCCCGGTTACTTATTTCCTTATTAATCCCAACGACCCCCCTAAACCCTATCATTTCTCACAACCCGCCACTTCTGAATCACCCTCCTCTCTCAACTCTCTCTCAACTCACCTCAACCCTAGCCGCCGCCTCTTACTGAAACCCTAATCCATGGCTTCCCAAGCTCATCGAAGGCTTATACCGGCCTCTCATGGCTTCTATGTGCTCGTTTCTAAGGTCTTATGACCATATCTTGAAGGGTTTCGACCAAGCCTTTGCTCGATGACTGTTCTCCGGTTGTCTTCAACCTTTGTTCGGCCAGTCATGGCTATTCGAGTTCGACCTTCGACTCTCCTGCTCAGATCGATGGTTTCCAAAGCCTTTATCATCACCTGGGTTTCTTATGAAAACCTAATCTCTAAGGTTCCTTCGATTTATTTCCAGATCTGCTCCGGATCTATGTGTGTGTGAACTTTCTATGCATTTTTCTTCAAGTTTCTTTAATTTTTGCTTTCAAAAGCTCTTTATTCTTCAACTAGGGTTTCATGTTAAGTTATTTCGAATCTCTTCTCCGATTCTCAACATGTTTTACTATGTTTTGCTTGTGATGTTTTCTATCTGAGTTAGCATGTTGAAAACCATAATTTTTGGGATTTTGTTTGAGTTTCTTAGTCTGTTTGTTAATATTCGTTTGATTTACATTATTTTTTTCTATCTGAGTTAGCACGTTAAAAACCCTAATTTTTTGGGGTTTATCCGAGATTCTGAATCTGTTTATTTGTTTATCTGCTTATCTTCTCTAAACTCGGTTGATTTCAAATACCCTAGTTTCTTTGGGGACTATTCGATTTCTTTGAAGTGGTTTGTGCAACTCGTCTGTTGAAATTGCTCAATGTGATTCCTTTACTTCAACTCTCTTTTTCTTCATGTGAATCTTTTGGTTTTGAGTTCTTGCTACCTGTCAAACTCAACTATGGTTTTCACTCGACTTTTCGCATGCTTCTCATCTTCTTCTCTATTATTAAACACTGAAACCTGACTATCATGCTTCGAATATTTTCTTCTGAGCTACTACTATATGCTATTCTTTTGCCATAGCTTGGCCTCACATGTCTATTACTTGTGCATTCATTTATATACTGAGTCCCTTCTGCGATTGATTTTTCAAACTCGTAATTGATTTCAAAACTTTTCCTTTCGTGAAATGCTGATTTTTTTTTTCTCTCGCCTGTCAAGTGTTAATTGATTCTCTTTATTTGTTTGGCCTTACTAAACCCTTTCCAAAAATAAGTACAATCCTGTACTTAGACTTAAACACCTACTGCACGATTTTATTGCTCCTTTTATGGCAACAACCATTCTGCTTACAGGCTGATTTTCTTTCCTTATCTTGATCCTGTTAGTATTCGTTTGAACAATAATCCCTTGATTAAAGGGAAGTCTTGTGTTAATTGATTCTGATTGTGATTATACCTATATTTGTGTTAAAGCTATACTTGTTACCTTATTCTTTACTGGTTTCAAAACTATAAATACCTATACTCTTCTCTTTCAAAAAGGGAGACATGATATATGCTCTAGTCTTTTTCCTGAAATCACACTCACACGCATAAAGTTACTCTTGCTATTTGTACTGTGGCTTGTTACAAGATCCCTGCTCTCTCTTTGCTTTCTGAAACTGGTATGTCCTAGTTTAATTCTAGTCTCAACTCCAATGTGTGTTTATTTATCAGTTCTTATGTCCATGTTTTACTTTCATGTCTGAAGCATTTAATCATTGTGCATAGTGCTTATGTCCTGCTCACTTCTTGTAATGTAACCCATTCCCATGTCCCCTTATGTGCTTTAAGTTATGGTTCAGAAACATGGCAATATTTGAAGTTATTGTCCATGGATATGTACTGGACCCTTTTGGGCCCTAAGCTTTTCAGTTTCCCATCCCTATTCCCTTATTATGTGTGCTGAGTAACAATTTTGGCCTGATAGTGTTCCAATTACTGCCCAGGCCATATATTGACCTTCAATAGGTCTTTAGTCTCTAATGTTTGGCCAACAGGTTTTGTCAGGGGTGTGCCAGTCTACTTTATGGCTGAGCATGACCATCAGCCTGCCTGGGTATTCCTTACCCCCTTTTTTATTGCACTTGCACTCATTCTTAGAATTTAAGTTCTGCCCCTCTCTTGTGAGCCTTGCCTTGGAACCCCTGAGCTCCCTTTGAACTTGGACACATGAGAGCTGGCCCTTCCATACTGCACAACTTAATTTTTTCTTCTAAATAGCATCTTGGGTGTATGCACTGCCTGGGTCCCTAAAATCCCTTGGATCTCTGAGACACCCTAGATGAGAGAAGTCTTGGAAATCTGGATCTCGGAAGTAGATCAATCTCATATTATTAGACACTAAGTCTGAATTAGGCTGCTCGGATGTAGCTGATGATTCCTGATGTATTTTTAATTTCAGTTTTATTTCTTTTGGGTTGTAATAATTTGTATAAACTCAGGGGATTTAGTAAAAAGGGGAGGGGGTTTACTTTTATGTACTAAGGGCAGAAAACATGCCTATATGGACTTATTTATGATTTGTGCAACTCCACACGTAGAAAACATGTCTATAGGATTCGACACATGATTTCTGCAATAAAGCATTTAGATACCATGCCTATAGGGAATTGCATTGCTGCATATAATAACATCATTAGGCAAACAATTAGGATTAAACAACAAAGCATGTAGATAATATGCCTATAGGAATTCATACTTCTGCATACAATAATGTCATGAGGCAAATAACTGGTTCTAACAACAGAGTTGCGTATAGTACCATGGCTACAGTACTCCGGTCTAAATGGCTTAAATCAGGTAACGCATAGAGAGCATGCCTATAGGAACTTCGAGCCTAAGCCGTCTCCACTCATTCAAAATGGCATTCACTTTTTCAAAAATTAGCATTTACTGAAATAGCGGATTTTTTTGGACGAATCTGCATTTTTTTGAAACTCATGTAATTCATTTCCCCAATTAACATGCATGTCTTCTGAAGTTCAATTCTTTTTCTGTTAAACCTTTTCAAAATAGTACACTCTTTTTCTGAAACTCCTCTCACCCCTTTTTACTCTGTTGCTTTTTCTATTTTAAGATCAGTCATTCTATATAACACTTAGACAAAAGGATTAATTAATCAATCAGATCGGTTTTAGTCAGCTACATTCGAGCGAGCCTAATGTAGACTTTCCGTCTAAAAATATGTATTGAACCAGTCCGCTCATCGCTTTATTTAATTAAGACCAAAACTGTTCATGTAAGACATGCTAAAACTCTATGGCTTTTATCTGATTCAAGGAGGCTTATTAGAGCCCTATTTGCTTGTCTGCTTCCCCTTTATTTGCATTATGTGTTTTGATTGACGCCTTAGTATTTTGTCCTTTAAAAACTCTTAAAAGCCCCAAACCCATCTCCCTTTAGGACTAGTAGTCCAATTACCTTCGGGACTGATAGGATTGGGACGGGTAATATCATGCAATAAGTAATGATACTATTCCGCGCTTTAATACCTTAACGGGGAAGGGAAGGGTAGACATGGAGATGATGATCACACGATAACACTAAGTGTACGATTGACTACCGGTGTTGTGTGGATGATCCATGTGTTTTATAAGCCTAGGACCCACTTTTCCCTTACATAATTATATTTCAGATTGTCAATTTTAGTTCTTTAAAATTCTGCATTCTTGTTTTAATCATTAAAATTTCCTCCTCTCTGATTTTCACACTGCCCTTTCCTCTAAAATTTTCTACTCATTCACTTCCTTGTTTGATAATTGGTATTCATTACTTGATCCCATTTTTCTGCATTTATATATTCTTGCCAATAATTAAGAAGTCATCTATTTGAATTTCAGCATGTTTAATAACCTTTATGCATACCTACTCGCAACTTTTATGTGAAATTATCTTGTATGTTTGCTTGCTTTAAAGTCACAATAATAACATGGCCGAGAACTGCACTAGTGGATCTTGAGGGGTGCCTAACACTTTCCCCTTGAGATAATTTCTAGCCCTTACCCGAACTCTGGTTCTTCATCTGAAATTCTTTCTTAAAGTGTCCTAATGCACTATAATCATTAGGTGGCGACTCTCCAAAATCCAAAACCCAATTCCCAAACGGGAATAGAGTTGTCTTTCCCAAAATGTCGTAAACCCGATTCCTCGCTCTTAGAGAGGGAAAAAGGGGGTGTCGACAGTCATCCTTGAATACCTCCAAAATATCTTCCATCATATCAGTAAAAATGTCCATCATACAGTGCTGAAATGTAGCCGGTGCATTACACAACCCCAAAGGCATCCTAGAAAAGGCAAAGGTGCCATATGGACAAGTGAAGGTGGTCTTCTCCTGATGCTCCAGAGCAATCAAAATTTGGTTGTACCTAGAATACCCATCTAAGAAATAGTATAAGGCATGCCCAGCAAGTCGATCTAACATCTGATCAAGAAAAGGTAATGGAAAGTGATCATTGCGGGTCACCTTATTAAACTTGCGGTAATCCATGCACACCCTTCATCAGGTGATGGTTCTAGTATGAATCAACTCATGTTGTGAATTGGTCACCACGGTCCTACCACCGTTCTTCGGCACATATTGCACCGGCGAAGTCCAAGAGCTATCAGAGATGGGGTACATAACCCCGGCATCCAACCACTTGGTCACCTCTTTTTTCACAACTTCTTGTATTGCCTCGTTAAATCTCCTTTGATGTTCCAATGAGGGATTTGCATCATCTTCCAGAATAATAACGTGCATACAAAATGCGGGGCTTATTCCCTGAAATCAGCTAAAGTCCATCCAATTGCCTTTTTCCTCTTTTGGAGAACTGCCAATGTGGTATCAACCTGCATATTAGTAAGACAAGAGGAAAGAATAACTGGCAAAGTAGAACTATGGCCTAAGAATTCATACCTGAGGTGTGGAGGTAATGACTTCGACTCCAACACCGGAGGTTCCTCGATTGAGGGCTTTGTTGGTGGAGTCTTCCTATTCTTAAAATCCAAAGAGAGTTTCCTAGGATCATAAGAGCAAGAGACCATTCCATGTAAAGCATTGACGCCCTCCACTCGGCCTTCATCCTCATTTACATCAATATTCAACAAAACCGCTTCTAGAGGGTCTTCCACATTGATCATTGCACTAGAATCATCAACCTTTACTGCCGTAACAAGATCCATAAAAGAGCACACTTTAGTACAGTTGGGTTGCTTCATTGACTTGCACACATGAAAGACCACTTTTTCATCACCCACTCGGAAAGTGAGTTCCCCTACTTCAACATCAACTAAGGCCTTCCCAATTGTAAAGAAAGGTCTTCCCAAGATTATAGGCACCTCAAAATTGACATCACAGTCAAGAATCACAAAATTAGCTGGCAAGATAAATTTGTCCACCAAGACAAGAACATCATCAATAATACCCAATGGCCTTTTCATTGATCTATCCGCCATTTACAGTCTCACGAAAGTCAATCTCGATTTCCTAATACCCAAAGTCTTGAAAACTGAGTAGGGCATCAAGGTGATACTTGCCCCCAAATCACATAAAGCTTTTGCAAAGTCTGCACTACCAATGGTGCAAGGAATGGTGAAAGTACCAGGATATTTTAACTTGGAAGCCATTGAATGCACTATTGCACTCAATTGATAGGTCATCTTGATAGTTTCACAATCCATGGATCTTTTCTTTGTCACCAAGTCCTTCAGGAATTTAGCATAACCTGACATTTTCTCTAGAGCCTCCACCAAAGGCACATTAATGGATAACCTCTTCATCATGTCAATAAACTTCTTAAACTGATTCTCATTCTTCTACTTTGCTAGCTTTTAAGGATAAGGTGGACGTGGCCTTGGAAAAGGAGCCTTGTCTTTTAGCACAAGCATTTCCGGCATGTTTGTTATGTGTTCCCTAGACGGGTTCATGTCATTATGTATTTCTACCTCGGTGTCTTTGATTTCAATTCTTAATTTTCATTCGCGTACACATCAATCACATTTTCAACCACCAAAGGGACCTCATTCTCTTGCAACTCAACTTCATCACTCAAAATTGCTTGTTAATTGGAGGCATTCACATCACCACCTCGTCCACTCCTTATAGTTACCGCCATTGTAAGCCCAATATTATTCCCTCCCTTCGGGTTGACTACCGTATCACTAAATAGAGCCTCCTTAGGGCGAGTGTTCAAGGATTCTGATATTTGGCCTAACTCAACCTTCAAATTTCTAATTGAAGTATTGTGGGAAGCCAACTGGACATCCGAGTCAGCATCCTTCTTCATCATCTGTTCGACCATCATTTCATTTATCCCCATATCATTGCTGGATGAACTAGGGCCTTGGGATGGAAATGAGGGGGGGGAGGGGGGATTGTTCGGTTGTTGATACATTGGGGGCCTTTGAAAGCCTTGCCCCCGATTTCCCTGATTGTTATTGTTCCAACCACCCTGATTGTTGTTTCTACCCCAATTGTTGTTGTTGTTACCCCAGTTACCCTGATTATTCTGACTATTGATCTGGTTTCCCCAATTAGGATTTTTGTTGTTGTTCCCCCAGTTATTGTTGTTGATTTCCCCAATTACTTTGGGTCCTTCATTGTTGTTGGTTTGAAGAATTTCCTCTTTGGCCTTGATAATTGTTCATGTATTGCACTTCCTTATTCTGTTCTTCATATCCATCATCTTGAAACCCACCACTATCTTAGTTGTATTGATCCGAATTCCCTTGGTTCTGTGGCCCTCTTTGTCTTCTTTTGTTCACTTACATGTTGACACTCTCTATAGCATTCACTTGTCGTGCTGCTTGAACCTGTTGTAAATGTGCCTTTGTTACCTGGTTCATAGTTATTGTCAGTTCTGCAATTGTCTGCCCATGATCATGGAGCTCTTTGTGCAAGTGAATGACCGTGGGGTCACCATGCAGCACATTTTCTCTACTTTGCCAAGCAAAAGAAGTGTCCGCCATCTCATCCAATATCTCACAGGCTTGATCATACAGTGTGTTCATGAAGTTGCCCCCAGCTAGTTGGTTCACTATGCACTGATCTGTTGTACCACTGCCTCAATCATATCATTGTTTGGGCATTCCTTCACCATGGTTCGGTATCGCTCCCATATTTCATGTAGTCGTTCGTTGGGCTCTTGTTTGAAAGCTAGGATTTCATCCCTTAAGGTTTCTATGTGATCCGGTGAGAAATATTTTGCAATGAATTTGTCCGCCAACTCATCCCATGTGTGGATGGAGTGGTTGGAGATTCTATCAAGCCAATCTAATGCTTTCCCTCGAAGAGAGAAAAGGAATAATCTCAACTGCAAGGCATCCTCGGACACGTTCGTTTGCTTGCTCCCCCAACATGTATCAACAAAAACTTTAAGGTGCTTGTAGGAATTTTGATCGGAAGCACTTGTTAAATACCCTCGCCGCTCCAACAGGGTCAGCATCACATTGGTAATTTGAAAATTTCCCGCTCGGATCCTGGGAGAGACGATTGCACTCGCATATCCTTGGTTGGGAAGCACTCGAGGGGCCACTCTTGGAGGTGGCAGAGGAGGGTCTGGAATATTATCATTTGCATTGGCCTCGAGGCCTCTCCGTTGTCCTTGAGGTACAATAGGCACCTCATCATCTCCGACATCATCAACCTCCTCCCGCGAGATCATATTTCCAAGAGGTTCATTGTTGTTGTTTGCCACCATTTTGTACCTGAATTTGTGTCAAACAAAGATTAGTATCACAGAAGGAAAGAAAAACAATTCACAAAACTATTTAGATAGATAGCAAAAATTGTTAACTCCCCGGCAACGACACCAAAAAGTGATCGAAGCCAACCCTGCACCACTATAAAGTAGCAAGAGCGGTCAAAGCAGCTTTTACCCGAGATGGTTGGGATCGAATCCACATGGAGATAAAAGCGTGAATTGGATTCCTATCTAAACTAGTGATGCGTAGTGCTCTTAATTACTCTTCCAATCATAGTTGGTCTTTTGATTACTTCTAATATTATGCTAATAAGATACTAAATTAAGCTAAGAGTAAGATACTTGAAAGGTTATATAAATGGTTAAAGAGGCACTAGGGAAGTGACTTTCTCCTAGGTGAATACTTTATGGGTTCTCGAATATAAGCCTAGGTTGTCATGTTGGGGATTACAATATAACCAATGCACGAAACTTATCACTCTATACCTCTCGGTTGTTTGAGTGATTTTGCCCTAATTGACTTTATCAAGACCAATTGGGTATGATAATTGTACAAGCAATTGAGGTTCAAGTCGGGTATTACTATCTCTAGGTTTAACTCTTTAATTGGGGCTATCAATCTCTTGAATACGCCCCAATTCATTGTTGGACAAATTTTCCTAGATTCAAGCTCTCAAGAAGAGCCCAAGTAAAAAAGGCACAAATTAGTATTTGCAACCACTAATTCAACATGGAAAACACAAATTAGTCCAAATATCAAACACCCATAGATATTCAAGCCTTAAATCTCAAGACTCATCAAATACCCACACTAGGGTTGAGCCACAACCCTAGCTAATGGGTCTAGCTACTCATAATAATAGAAGAAAACTGATAAATAGATGAAGAATAATCCATATAATTTAATTACAAGTTAATACTTGAAGATTCAGTGATACAACTACTATAAAATTACTCAAAATGGTCAAAAACATCCGTTCACGTGCTCAGCCCAAAGTCAAATTACAAAAGATGACCTAAAAATTGGAAAAGAAAGTATTTATACTAGGCCAAATTTTCTGGACAAAAGTACCCCTACAGAGGTACCACGGACCGCAAGAAATGGAGTGCAACTTCGGTGAGGCTTTTTGGCTTCAAGTCTCTTCTCTCTAAACTTTGCCACAGCGGGCCGCATAAAATGCACTGCGGCCGCAGTGGCTTCGATCGCGGTCCATACAAAAAAGATCGCGGACCCCATTGGCATTAATCCCCAAAACTCCCAACTCTCTGAACCCCATCTTTGTGGAGCGCACAAACTCGATTAAGGCCGCGCGAGGCCACTACGGTCCGCACAAAATGTTTTGCAGCCGCAGTGCTTGAGTTTCCAAAATATGCACCTCTCTGAATCTCCTCACTGTGGACCACACTAAATGGAATGCGGCCGTAGTGGATCTGTTGCACCGTGCTTGGACTGGTTCTTGGTAATTGTGCATGAATTACTCCTTTTTGAGCTGGTTTTGACTAATTGTCACCTTTTGACCAAAACCTGCAAACAAGTACAACATGTAAACCTTTGGGACTATTTTGTATACATTTTTAATCAAAACTCAAGTAAGAAGGAGTGTAAAATGAACCATAATCCCTAGTTATCATGTAGCACAAATAAATCTACCGCCCAAAAGTCTTCTACGCGAGCGTGAGGTACCACTCGCGAATGTGATGCCTTGCTAACCCCAAGCTTCGCTAACACGATCACCCTTCCGTGAATGCGTAGACCAAACACATAGGGTCCCAGTCTACTCCCCTCTCATTCTCGAACGCGACCCCCTTCTCGCGTTCGCGATGCACCATCTACCCAGACCTTCACAAATGTGGCTCCTACTTTGCGAATGTGAATAACGAATCTTCACCTGCTCCAGATACCCTTTACGAACGTGAAGAAGGAAACCGGACACAAAAAATATGCAACTTCAACCATTTTCCAAGTCCAAATTCCAATCCATCAACCATCCGAAATCCACCCGAGGCCCCCCGGACCTCAAACAAACCTACCAACAAGTCCTAAAATATCATACAAACTTATTCAAGAATTAAAATTACATCCAAAAATGATAAAATCACGAATCACGCATTGATTCAAGCCTAATGAACTTTTGAACTTCCAACTTCTATATTCGATGTCGAAACCTATCAAATCACGTCCGATTGACCTCAAATTTTGCACACAAGTCACAATTGATACCACGGACCTACTCCAACTCCCGAACCCCCAATCCGATCTCGGTAGCCACAAAGTCAACCCTTGGTTAAACTTTCAAATTTCCAAATTTTGCCATTTCAAGCTTAATTAAACTACGGCCTCCAAATCACAATTCGGACACGCAACTAAGTCCAAAATCACCCAACGGAGCTAACAAAATCATCAAAATTCCATTTCAGAGTCGTTTACACACAAGTCAACATCCGGTCAACCTTTTCAACTTAATCCTTTAACCTTGAGATGAAGTTTCTCAATTTCTTTGGAAACCTCTACGGACCCGAACTAACTACTCCAGTAAGTCACATAGTGAAGAATAAATTAGTAGTAAATGGGGGAGCGAGGCTACAAATCTCAAAATGATTGGACGGGTCGGTACATCCTCCCACTCTTAAACAAATGTTCATCCTCGAACGGGTCTAGAAACGTACCTGGAGTATCAAATAGTCATGGATATCTACTTCGAATCTCCCGCTCGGTCTCCCAAGTAGCCTCCTCAACTGGCTGACCTCTCCACTACACCTTCACTAAAGCTATATCCTTTGATTTCAACTTTCGAACATGCCGACCAAAATGGCTACCGGCTCCACATCATAAGCCAAATCACCATCCAACTGAACCGTGCTGAAATCCAAAACATGAGATGGATCACTGACATACTTCCTGAGCATAGAAACATGAAATACTGGATGTGTGCTCGACAAACTAAGTGGCAAGGAAAGCTTGTAATCTTGAGCAGCATCTTCTCCCCAACCATGTAAGCAACATCACAAACCTTCCGATCGATGTAACTCTTATGTCTAGACTTTACCGTGCGTAGCCGATCCTGAATCAATTTAACCTTGTCTAGAGTATCCTGAACCAAGTCAATACCCAATAGCCTAAACTCACCCAGCTCAAACCATCCCACCGGAGATCGAGACTGTCTCCTACACAAAGCCTCATACAGAGCCATCTGAATGCTCGATTGGTATATATTGTTGTAGGGAAACTCTGCGAGCGACTGAAACTAATCCCAAGAACCCCCAAAATCTGTGACACAAGCACGTAGCATATCCTCCAATATTTGAATAGTGAGCTCGGACTGCCCGTCCGTCTGAGGGTGAAAAGTTATACTCAACTCAACCTGTGTTCCCAACACTCACCGTACGACTCTCTAAAATTGTAACATAAACTATGTGCCCCGATATAAAATGATGGACATTGGCACACCGTGAAGGCGAACAATCTCGCGGATGTAAATCTTAGCCAACTGCTCTGAAGAATAAGTAGTATCAACTGGAATGAAGTGCGCAGACTTGGTAAATTGATCCACAATCACCCAAATAGCATCAAATTTCCTCGAAGTCCGTGGGAGTCCAACTACAAAATCCATGGTGATACACTCCCATTTCTACTATGGAATCTCAAGCCTCTGAAGCAATACACCCGATCTATGATGCTCATAATTCACCTGCTGACAATTTAGGCACTAAGCTACAAACCCTACTATATCCTTCTTCATCCTCCTCCACTGATAATGCTGCCTCAAGTCCTGGTACATCTTCATGTCATCCTAATGAATAGAATACCGCAAATGTGGGCCTCCTCAAGAATCAACTCATGTAGCCCATCTACATTAGGCACACAAATCCAACCCGACATCCTCAACACTCCATCATCACCAATAGTAACATTCCTGGAATCACCGTGCTGAAGCGTATCCTTCATGACAAGCAAATATGGATCATCATACCGGCGCTCTCTGATGCGATCATATAAGGAAGACCGAGAATTACACAAGCTAGAACCCAGCTGCACTCTAAAACATCTAATCTCACGAACTATTTGGCCAAGTCTTGAACATTAACTACAAGTGGTCTCTCACCAACATGAATGAATGAAAGGCTACCATACTCACCACCTTTCTACTCAAGGCATCAGCCACCATATTGACCTTCCTGTGATAATATAGAATGGTGATATCATAGTCCTTTAGCAGCTCCAACCATCTCCGCTGCCTCAAATTTAGATTCTTTTGTTTGAACAAGTGTTAGAGATTCTGATGATTCGTGAATACCTTACAAGACACACCATAGAGATAATGCCTCTAAATCTTCAACGCAAGAACGATGGTAGCCGACTCTAAATCATGAACATGATAGTTCCTCTCATGAGGCTTCAACTGACGTGAAGCATAATCAATCACTCTACCATTCCGCATCAAGACACACCCAATACTAATCCGAGAAGCATCACAATACACTATATAAGAGCCTAAACCTGAAGGCAAAACTAGAACTGGAGTTGTGGTCAAGTTTGTCTTGAGCTTCTAAAAGCTCTCCTCACACTCATCCGATCACTTGAAAGTAGCACCCTTCTGGGTCAATTTGGTCAAAGAGGATGCAATAGACGAGAAACCCTCCACGAAGCAATGATAATAACCGGCCAAGCCGAGAAAGCTCCTAATCTCCGTAGTTGAGGACAATCTGGGCCAACTCTGAACCGCCTCTATCTTCTTCCGATCCACTTTAATTCCCTTACTGGACACCACGTGCCCCAAGAACACCACTGAACTAAGCCAAAAGTCATGCTTGGATAACTTGGCATAAAACTTCTCTCCCCTCAACCACTACAAGACAATATTTAATGCTGGGCATGCTCCTCCTGGCTACGTGAGTATACCAGGATATCATTAATAAATACTATGATGAACGAGTCTAGGTAAGGCTGAAATACACTATTCATTAGATGCATGAATGCTACTAGGGCATTGGTCAGCCCAAAAGACATCACAAAGAACTCGTAATGACCATAACGAGTCATGAATATTGTCTTTAGAATATCCAAGTCCCGAATCTTCAACTGGTGATACCCAAACCTTAAATCAATCTTAGAGAGCACCCTCACTCCCTGAAGCTGGTCAAATAGATCATCAATACGCAGAAAATGATACTTGTTCTTGATTGTAACTTTGTTCAACTGCCTATAGTCGATGCACATCCAAATATTGCCATCCTTCTTCTTCACAAATCAAATTGGTGCGCCTCAAGGCAACATACTATGCCTAATAAATCACTTATCAAGAAGTTTCTGAAGTTTCTGAAGTTGCTCTTTCAATTCCTTCAACTTAGCTAGTACCATACAATGCGGAGGACTAGAAATGGATTGAGTGCCCGGCACCAAGTCAACACTTAAGTCAATATCCCTGTAGGACGGCATACCCGAGGTCTACAGGAAACACATCCGGAAAATATTGCGCCACCGGAATAGATTCAATAGTACAAGTATCAACACCAACATCTCTCACAAAGGGCAAATATGACAGACATCCTTTCCCAAACCATCTGTTGAGCCTTCAAATAGGAAATCACTCTGCTGGGAACATAATCTAAAGAACCTCTCCACTCGATCCTTGGAAAACCCGGCATCACCAGCATCACGATTGTAGCGTGACAATCTAGAATAGCATGACATAGAGACAACCAATATATACCCAAAATGACATTGAAATCAATCGTACTAAGCAATAAGAAATCAAATCTTGTCTCCAATCCCCCAATAGTCACTACACATGACCTATATACACGTTTCATAATAATAGTATCACCCACTAGCATTGATACATGAACAGATAAAACTAACGACTCACGGGGCATATCAAGATAATGAACAAAATACATTGGTACATACGAATAAGTGGAACCAGGGTCAAATAATATAGAAGCATCCATGTTGTGTACTGAGACAATACATGTGATAATTATGTCTGAATAAATGCCATTTAGCCTAGCAGGAATAGCAAAGAATCGGGCATGACCGCCACCTGATCGGCCTCCACCTCTTGGGCTACCCCTAGCTGCCTGAGCCCCACCCCAAGTTGGCTGGGGGAATGGTGAATTTATTGGTGTTGAAGTCGTGGATTGACTCCTCCACTGAACTGGACCTCCCGAAGGCGGGGACAAAACCTCTTCATATGACCCAACTCGCTACACTCAAAACATCCCCTCTCGAAAAATGGTGGCAAATACTGAGGCAGACCCCAAGAACCAAAATAACTACTAGAAGAAATTGGTGTAGACGAACCCAGAACTAAAAGTACACGAGATAAAATCTGAGTTGGAAGAGCACTGAAGGATGACTGACCCTGTCTAGCACTGTATGAATCATAGCTGGATAATGCACTACGGTGAACTGGACAATCCATCTCAGCGGGCCTATAAGGACGACCCCTGATGTGGTAAGACTATTCCCCAAGAACACCACTGAAACCATCCGAATCTCAAGGCCTTTTGGCATCCCGATCCTCACGCTCCTGACTACGAACCAAATCTAGCTGCCTACCAATGTCAACCACCTCGTCAAACGTAACACATGAGACACTTTCCCGAGTTATAACAAAATGGTACTGATAGTAGAGGACATCAATAAACCTCCTAATCCTCTCTCTCCCAGCGGTAACCATCCAAACTGTGTGACGAGCCAACTCTGAAAACCTCATCTCGTATTGGGTCACAAACATGCCATTCTGACGCAGCTACTCGAATTGCCTGTGACTCTTCTCTACGGGTCTGTGGCACAAATTTCTCCAAGAAGAGTACGGAGAACTCATGCCATGTAAAGGGTGATGCACTGATTGGAATGCGCCTCTCATAGGCCTCCCACCATCTGAAGGCAGCCCCAATGAACTGAAAAGTAGTGAACGAGATGCTACTGGTCTCCAGAATACCCCGTCGTGCGAAGAATTCACTGGCACCTATCCAAAAAGTCCTAGGCATCCTCAGACTCTACCCCACTGAATGATGGAGGCTGGAGCCTCCCAAACCTCTGTAATCTCCTCCACTTATCATCAATCATAACAGTACCTACCTGGGCTTGAGCAGCTGCAACTGGTTGTGCTGGCAATACCCTCGGTGTCTGAAGTCCCTGGATAACCTCCTCTATAGTATAAACTATGGGAGTCTGATCACCTCCCCCAGCATGAGAAGTGGTTGTCGCGGTCTGAACAGAAACCGCTTGAGCAAGGCTGGTGCACACAGTCAAAATCTATGCCAAAGCCTCCTGAAGGCCTGGAATCACAATGGATACAGCTGGTGACTAAGCTGGCCCCACTGACTCTACCACATATGGAACCTACAATTAAGCTGGAGCAGCTGGTGGATCTGTAGGCGCTGCTCTATCTGTTATACAAGCTGCACTTGTTCCCCTACCACGACACCTACCATGACCTCGACATCTCGTGGCCCTAGCCGGTGATAATGATGGTTGTCCATCCTGCCCGGTAGCACGTGTCCACACCATCTGTGAGATAAAATAATAACAAAATTTTAGTTACTAGAATTAACAAATCCGCACGACAAGAATACAATTATGTAAAGTTTCCTAAGGGTTCGGCAGCCTCTCGAAGATAAGTACAGACGTCTAAGTACCGATCCGCAAGACTCTACTAAACCTGATCATGACTCGTGAGATATGTGTAATCTTGGCTCTTATACCATCTTGTCACGATCCAAAACAAACCCGTTGTAATGACGCATATCCTAGTACTAGGAAAACCAACTACTAAGGCATTTCCAACACACTAAATCTTTGAAAGATACTAAAAGCAGCTCAATTGAAGGAAAATATTTTAAAAATAGAATAGGAAAAATCATAAGTCAATATATAAATCCTTCCCAAAATTGGGGTGTCACTAAGTACATGAGAATCTACAAAATGACAGTTATGGTACACTGTCTAGAAAGTAAAACTGAATAAAACAAACTGAAAGATAAGGGAGGAGAGTCAAGGTCTGCGAATGCAAATCAACTACCTCGATGATCTCCGTAGGTCTGGACTCTGCAAATCAGCAACCGCCATGACCGAAAGTACTTGGATCTGCACACGAGGTGCAAGGTGTAGCGTGAGTACAACCAACTCAATAAGTAATAAATCTAACCTTTGGACTGAAAGTAGTGACAAGTCCAATTATTACGGTCCACTTTTAACATTTAATAGTATGGAAAGTTATAGAAAATATGACAGTGATATCTCAAAAATTCATAGTCTACAAATGAAGGTACAAAAAATTTAGACATGCTTTCAACAAGAGCGTAGACATGCTTTCAACAAGAATGTAGACATGATTTCAGATTTTACGACAAAACTTAACACATTATAGAGCATATCCATCCCGATCGCAATAAACTAGGGTAGATCCAACCCAAATATAAATATTTGTTAGCATTTCCCCTACTGTGGATGTGCAGACTCTGGAGGGGCCGATCTAGGAAAGCTCTATAATATGCCAAATCCTGGCATCAATCAATAAACCTAGTCATGGCGTGCAGCCGGATCCCATAAATATTACTCATAATAGACCCTTAGTTTCACTCAGTCACAAATCTTTCCAGTCTCCTGGGCTCACCAAAACCGTGTTATTCAGCCCAAACAATAATGATATGACGTCGAAAATAAGGACAATAAAGTCTGAGATATATTACGCAAACAATAGCTGTGACTAAGTATAAAATGGCAGGTTAAGCAAAATAGTTCAATATATAACCAAAACAGGATTTCTATCTTGAACGACATCCCAATTGTTCTATCACATGGTGGAAATATGGGTAACAACAAGCATTTACAACTATTCAGTTCCATGGAATTGACCAAGTCCAACTCTTACGGTACATGCCTACATGCCCGTCACTTGGCACATGCGTCACCTCAACACCAACCACATAACACAAAATCCTAACTTACCTCAATCGTTGCAAAATTTAACTCCAACTAGACCTTGCCTCGCGAAACGGCCTCTGAATGGCTCGAATCAAGCCGCAAATTTTTTTTATACAATCAACATGATCTGAAGGAATCAATTCAATAAGAAAATACTAAGCTCTTAACCAAAAGTCAAAAAGTCAACTCAAAAGTTGGCCCCCAGGCCCACTGTCACACCTCCTTTTTACCCGCCCGAAGGTGGTACAAGAGATTTTTTTCAATTTAAGTGACATTATTCGAAATAAAATTATTTATTCACTTTTATTCAGAGTCGCCACTTGGGATGGCTTATTTTCTGGTGTCCCAAGTCACCGGTTTATTTTAAAATCCCAAATCGAGGAAAATTTGACTTTCCTTTTGAAGTCTGTGAACCAGATATTTTGGAGAAGGAATTCTGTTAACCCAAGGGAAGGTGTTAGGCAACCTCAGATTCCGTGGTTCTAGCACGGCCGCTTAAGCTATCATAATTGGTCCATTATCTGATTTTAATATATCTTTTAGCCTATGGTATAATTTTAAACTATTAACCGCTTTTAATTAATTATAAGAAGATTTTAACTTCATCTAAAACGTGTCTTTGGACTACGCCACATGAAATGCACCCACTGTATGAGACACATTTTATTTAACGTTGTTGAGATTTGAATTTGGGTCACATAAAATGCACACCTGAGTTTAGGAAGGTAATTTTTAAAATAACGCGCCTAAAACAACTACGCATTTTTAACTTCGCGAGGGCCATGGAAAATTTGCTAAATGGCGCACCTTGATTTCTAAGGGTAAAACGAACTTAATTAAAACAAGGGGCATGCAATTGTCATTTTTTGTTTGGCATGGCACACCTCGACTTATTCTAACCAAATGGGTTTTAAACTAATCCATGAGGGCCATGAACTGCTTGTATTATAAGATATGGCTTGCCCCAATTAGTTTTAAAGGAATTTGGCTAATGGATAAAAGGGTGTAAGAAAATCACGAAGCTTGCTCTACTGATTGGCGAGGCTGGGGGAATTAGGCAAACGATGGCCATCAGCATGAAGGCTCTAATGTGCGGCAAACAAAACGCCTACAGCAAAGCCCAACCCCTTTTTTTATTTCCAAATGCTTTCAATGCTTTGGGCCTGAATTAAGCCCAATCCTAACAGAAGAGAGGACAACGGTGGCATTGCCCAAGGATCGAATCCCTGATGAACCAAAATCAATTTAAGCTCCCAAAGTCAGGAGTTTTAATTCCAAGCATCATAAGACCAAAAAATGCAGCACTCCTTGACATAAGCAAGAATGACTTAAGCTAATTAAAACGTAAAGTGCATAAAAATTTCAGAACATCTCATGTTAAAACCATTGAAGCTTTTGAAAGACAATTTTGAAGTTTGCTAAAATAACCCAAATGTCTAACAGTCCCTCAAACAGGATAGGATATTGAATTCAGATCTTATTCAAAACTTCATACTTAAACATCTAAACATGCTTGATTTTACTACGCACTCAATCATATAACAACCATCTAAATCAACCTAAAATCACTAACATTTGCAAATCAAAGCACCTCTTTAACTCTTAGAAACATGTTGAGATAAAAAATCGACAAAAACAAACTGAGAAAGAAACCAAAAAGAGAGAACATCCGATAAAGGAACAACACAATCTTCATTTTTCTTCAACAAAGACACTTCTTGAACCATTCCTTACATGCTTAAGACTCAGAGATATGTACCTAGATATGGAAGGAAATAGAGAAATAAGGAATCAGTGGTTGAGCAATAATAGAAAAGTAGCAGAAATCAGTCCCAACAAAACCAGCTCAATCCTAGAAAATGATGTGCAATAATCAACAAAGATCGACCAGAACTTCAAACCAAACTCTTTAACCACCCAAAATCAAAACATTTCAGCCCCAGATTAATCAGAAATCATTTCAAGAATTGGAAATCTAAGAAATCACGAAAAAAAACTCAACGAAATAGTAACTTTCAGTGGAATTCTTAGCCATCTTCTTTTCAGATTTTTTTTAAACTCTTCAATCTCTCCTCCCAAATCGTTCTCCAAATCTTATTTAAGTGCCAAGTTTAGGTGCCTTTATAGGCAAGGTTCTAGAGCAGCAGAAATATTTTAGTTTTTGCCCATTCAACCTTTTTCAATTTTTGTTTTTGCTACTTATTCCCTGAAATCTTGATTTGTTGGCAAAGTAAGTTTATTTTTCATCTTCCAGGAAGCTTCCTAAATTGGTTATGAGAGATTCCTTTAGCTTGTTATTTACCCTTCAAAACCAAATAGGGTCAAATGACCAAAGACCCAGCCCCAAACTTGGGCTAATGGATAGGCTTCCAAATTTGGAACTTCATTCAATGGGCTGGTACTGACAAACCCCAAACCCAATCCAAAACAAACTTAAAGAGAAGGCAGTCCAATTCAGAACTGAGAAAGTACAATTATTCATTTTTTTAATAAAACACTTTTAAAAGAATAAAAATATAAATTAACACTAAATTAATGACCAACACTTGTGACTTAGGTTAACGAAAAGGAAACGAAAAGGAGGAGGAGTTTATGACTAACCGTTGAGCTTAAGGTGAGAAAGAAAAAGGAATAAAAAAATCTGATGGAGCCCAATTAAACTTCAAAATCCTCAAGAACAAAGATGACTCGAACTCTGGCAAATCCAAAGCTTGACCAAACGGTGAGAATTGTAACACGAATATTAGCCGAACTTTCGTTCATAGCTAATAATTCATGCAATAATCCTCACCATGTGCCAAGAAAGGAACGAGGTAGAAGCTTGAAGAAGTTGGATCATTTCAAGGATACGTGTCCGAAATCTGGCCCAAATCCAAAGGATAGAGCATTCTTGACATCAACCAGACTTCTTTTGATGAAAAACTGAGGAATTCATGCAAGTTTTAACACGAACTAAGGATTTATTCCGGAAAATTAGAGCAAAAAGAAGAAAGTTTGGATTTTTAATTTTTTGATCTACAATTCGTTGGAATTGAGTGATCTTTTGGGGAAATCAATGGCATGATATGAAAGAGGAGATGATGAGGATTGACTGGTTAAAATTTATGGGTGTTTGGAGGCGCTCCGCCGCCGTGATGCGATTTTCGGGTGGCGGAGCTACGGTGGAGGCGGGGGTGATTTGAGAGGAAAAGCGGGATTAGGTTTTTGTTTAATTAACTAAGAGAGTGGGGAAATCTTGGTCGTTTAATGATGGGGGAAGATCGAAAGGATGTATTTTGGCATTGAAACTATGTCGTTTTGGCTAAAATGAACCGAACCGGGTATGGGATGGGTTTGGGCCATTTCTGGACGGGTACAGGGGTTTAAGGGTGAATTAAATTGGGCTTTTAATTAAATTGACATAAATCCAGCCCAAAAAATCTGATTCGCATCTTTGTTTGCTTTTTAATTATTTCAAAAATTCTTTTAATTTTCTTTTTTTAGAAAGGCGAAATACATAAACCGCCCCTTTAAGTTGTCCTCAACGATCATCCAGACACCTCAATTGGCCCCTTTATCATTTAAACACTTCAAGTGGCTATTAACTGTATCAAATAGACACCTGAGTGTAGTAGACCAGATGCGTGGATTACACTTGCTAATGATGTGTCAAATGAGCCCATCAATGAAGGACATGTATAATTTGTGATAAAAACTTAACACATTTAATTAACCAAAAAAAATTAAAGGAGAAAAGACCCTTTCCCCTAACTTTTAACCAAAGCAGCGTCCTACCTCCCCCCTCCCCCCAACTTCATCTTCTTCCTTCCACCCAAATCAGCCCCACCCCCACCCTCATTCATATTCTTCATTCTGCCCCTGTTTTGCGTCTTTGCCTTCTTTTCGCAAATCCACCCTCCATCCAAGTAAATATACAAAACTCTTTCCCACTAGACCCCTTTCCCTTCCCACCTTCTTCTCGGACACCCCCTGTACTCAATTTACCCATCCACATTTGAAATTTAAATCTAAATTTTTTTCACAAAACTAATATAAATATGAAACAACAGAGAATAGCCAAAACAGAGAACCCAGAATTATTGACGGACATCGCTGGAATGTTGATCCAAAGATATTTATAAGGAGTCAGATGACCTGGGAGTCGTACGATTTAAGCCTCCTCCTCTGCTATGCTACTCTTCAGGGTAAATAAGACTTTCTATTGTAATTTTTTAACTTCGGGCAAAAGGGATAACAATTTCTATCAACAGAAACAGATATTACGCCCCTTGCTCCAATAGTCTGCTTATGAGTAGTAGATCTATTTGTTTTTATAGTTTATTTGCGTTCAAGTTAAAATGTCGATGGTGGATTTATGGTGGAAGGTGGTGGTTTAAGGTGGTAGAGCTAATGATGTTAGGGCGAGGAAGGTTCATATGGAATTTGGGCGAAAAGAGCTTGGTATTATTGTTCAGAGGTTTTGAGTGAGGAAAAATGATAATGTGGCATGGGACCCAGGTATAAAATTTAATTTAATTCTAAAAGTAAGAGACAACAAGTCTGATATAAGCCTCACGCGCTTAACTGTTACTAAAACACACGTAACTTGCCATGTCATCATGAGGTGTTTACTTGGTACGGTTAATAGTCACTTGAAGTGTTTAAATGATAAAGGGGCCAATTGAGGTGTCTCGATGATCGTTGAGGACAACTTAAAGGGCCGGTTTATGTATTTCGCCTTTTAGAAAACAAAAATAAAATAAAACCTTAACTAACTTCTAAATCACATTAATCCTAACACATTAACTTTAACTAATATTTATCACAATTAATCAAAAACCAAATTAAAGGAAGAACTACCAAAATCAAAAACTAAAAGTAAAAAGTTAAAATGAGCTATTTTTTTGATTTTCTTCCATTTTTGTAACATTAATTAACTAATTAGTCTGAAAATTTAAAATTTGGTCCTAAATGCAAATGCGATATATTTTTGTATTTTTTATGAATTAAATAAAATTAAACATGCACACAAAATACAAACAACCAGAAAAATTCTATAATAATTCCCAAAATAACAAATAATTAAAGGAAAAATCTAGTTTTTTTTGGAATTCTGCAGGAGTAATTCATGCGAGGCAAAAATCACGTGCTCACGGCTGCTCCTCTATGCTCGGAGACACGAAGGGTTTTCGGGAAAAGATAAAATGAGCAACGATGAGGGATTTTTTCATGCTTAGCACTCCATGAGATGCATTTTTGAAAAGTGTCTGACTGAACCTTGCTTCAAAGGTTGACTACATATCCTTGGCTATAAAGGAATCATGTAAGTATAGTTCTAGAAGTTTTAGTAGCTGGGACTACCGAAAAGATGTGATTTCACTTTGAGAGTGATGGATTCAACCCATTTCGTGAAGTAGTCAATGGCGACCAGTATGGCTCTATGCCCATTTGAAGCTTTTGGCTCAATTGGCCCAATGACGTCCATGCCCCAAGTAATAAATGGCCAAGGCGTTGACATGGGATGCAGTTCTGTGGGTGGTGCATGAATCAAATCACCATGCACCTGACACTTCCGAACAAAGTTGAAACAGTCCTTTTCCATGGTTATCCAGTAATAGCCAGCTCAAAGGATTTTCTTTGCCAAAACATACCCGTTCATGTGGGGTCCAAATACTCTCGCGTTCACTTCATGCATGATTCTTCCAGCCTCCTCTGTGTCAATACACCTTAACAAGTTGAGGTCCGAAGTTCTTTTGTACAAAACATCACCACTCAAAAAGAAACCACTTACGTGCCATCTAATGGTTCTCTTTTGGTCCCCACTAGCTTGCTCGGGGTATTCTTTTGTTTTCAGAAATCTTTTGATGTCATGGTACCAGGGCTGAGTATTTAGTTCTGCTTCAACCGTATTATAATAACCATGCCTTTCCCGGATTTGGATTTCCAAGGGGTCTATGTAAGCATTGCGTAGGTACGGAAGCATTGAGGCCAAAGTAGCAAGTGTGTCGGCCAATTTGTTATGACAATGAGGGATGTACCTGAACTCTATTGACTTGAATCGCTTGCCAAGATCTTCCACATGTTTTCTGTAAGGGATGAGTTTGATATCTCGGTTTCCCATTCTCCCTGTGCTTGCCAGACAATCAGATCTGAGTCTCCCATGATCAACAATTTTTGATGTCCTGGTCGATTGCCATGTTCATACCCATAATCCAGGCTTCAAACTCGGCAGTGTTGTTTGTGCAGAAAAGCCAAAGACGGGCTGTAGCTGGGTAATGCTGACCAGTAGGCAAGATCAAAACTACCCCAATTCCCACACCTTTTGCTTTTATTGATCCATCAATGAACATTTTCCAAGTAGTAGTATCCTCAGCTATTGCCTCGACTAAGTTTACCTCTTAATCCGGGAAGTAGGTGTTTAAAGGTTGGTATTCATCGTCAACCGGGTTTTCAGCCAAATGATCCGCCAATGCATGGGCTTTCATTGTCGTGCGAGTGACATAGACTATGTCAAATTCAGTGAGCAGGATCTGCCATTTTGCTAATCTTCCCGTGGGTATCGGTTTCTGGAATATGTATTTCAACAGATCCAACCTGGTTATGCGGTAAGTAGTGTAGGCTTGCAGATAATGTCTTAACTTCTGAGCGACCCAAGTTAAGGCACAACAGGTTCTCTCCAGCAAAGTATACTTAGCTTCATAGTTGGTAAACTTCTTACTCAAGTAGTATATTGCCTGATCTTTCTTTCTGGTCACATCATGTTGTCCGAGGACACATCCAAAAGAGTTTTCCAAGACTGTCAGGTACAAGAACAGAGGCTTCCCTGGTTCAGGTGGGACCAAGACTGGTGGGTTGGACAGATACTCTTTGATCTTATCAAAAGCTTCTTGACATTCATCCGTCCACTTGATTGCCGCATCTTTCTTCAGCAATTTGAACATGGGTTCACATGTGGATGTCAACTGAGCAATGAACCGGTTGATATAGTTTAATCTGCCCAATAAGATCATCACATCTTTCTTGGTTTTCACCTGAGGCAAATCCCGAATAGATTTTATCTTTCTTGGATATAACTCAATATCTCTTCGGCTGACTATAAAGCCCAAAAGTTTGCCCGATGGGACTCCAAATGCACACTTGGCTGGGTTCAGCTTCAAATCATATTTGCGCACTCGCTCGAAGAATTTCCTAAGATCTCGAACATGGTCATCCTATGTTTTGGACTTGATGATTACATCATCCACATACACCTTTATTTCTTGGTGCATCATATCATGGAAAAAGGCGGTCATGGCCCTCATGTAGGTTGCCCCAGCATTCTTCAAACCAAATGGTATGACCCTATAACAATATGTACCCCAAGGTATAGTAAAGGCTATTTTCTCTGCGTCTTCCTCATCCATCAACACCTGGTGATATCCTGCGTAACAATCCACGAAGGACTGTATCTCATATTTGGCGCAGCTATCAACAAGGATGTGGATGTTAGGCAGAGGGAAGTTATCTTTGGGACTGGCCTTGTTTAGACCTCTGTAATCCATGCACACTTGGGTCTTCCTGTCCTTCTTTGACACTGGGACTACATTGGCTAGCCATGTGGTGTACCGGACCACTCGGCTCACCCCTACTTTCAACTGTTTGGTGACTTTTTCTTTGATCTTCTCACTAATATCAGTTTTAAATTTCCTTTGCTTTTGTTGGATCGGGGGTAATCGGGGTAAGTAGGCAACTTATGAACCACTAAATCGACGCTCAGTCCTGGCATGTCATCATATGACCAAGAAAACACATCTTTGAACTCAAACAGGAGATGATTAGTGCATCCAGGGTTTTTCATCTGTGTGGATGCTTATTTTGGTTTCCCTGATTTCTTTCAAATTACCCAAGTTAACCGGCTCAGTGTCATCTAAGTTCGGCTTAGGTTTATTCTCAAAATGTTCCAGTTCCCGATTTATTTCCCTAAAAGCCACTTCTTCATCGTATTTCAGCTCTTGGTTCATTATTTTACAGTTAGACAGCGTGTTTGGATCTAGGCATGAATTCCACAAGCATGTCATGTTATTTAGATCCGCATTATTAGAACTGAAAGAAAAAAATAAAAAATAACAAAATCAAAAGGAATAAAGAAAGATGGACGATGAAATATTGATTTCATTTCATTGAATTTAGAAGATAACATGGTTTACATTAGAAATTAAAAGACATGAAACTAAAGAAAACATCCGAGCTACACCCTGGAATAACTCGTGATGCAGAAAAGGTGGAAGGACAAGTCTACCGGGACTCCCGCCAGATTGGGAATAACATAGCCTTCTAATTTTGTAGTTTTGCATCAGGTCCCATGTACAACACCTCAGCGGTGCTTGGGCCTTCCCCTGGCTAGACTATGTGGGTTTCATACAATATCTTCCTCATTGCCCCACAAATCTCTTCAATTTCTTCGGTCGTAAAGGCCTCATCTTCTTCTTCTTCTTCTTCATTGTCTTTGGGCTTGAAAAAAGTTTTATACAAATGCGGCACTGGCTGCGGCAAGACCCATCCATAATTGTTTCTACCATCCGCCCATTTTATATCAGCTGGTGTGGGTCGGAAGCCTACCCCAAAGAATTTTTCACTGGCAGTCAGAGTGACAAGTTAAGCTATTCCTTGCAATGATTTCCTGAGTCCCTTCCCAGGATTGAAGCCATGCCTGATCATTTCCTTAGAAACCATGATTGTTGCATTTGACAGGAAGGTTGGGGGCAAGGGTTTCCTTCTTTGCACTGGTTTGCGACCACGATTTCAAAAGCCTGATAGACTATGTGCTCACTCCCCTCTCTTGCTTCGAGATATGGGACTGATGCGTCCCGATAAATTGATTACTCATCTTCCCCGTGGACCACAATCTCTTGATCCTTATGTTCAAATTTCACTATCTGGTGAAGAGTAGAAGGTACGACCCCCGCTTCATGAATCCATGGCCTCCCCAAAAGAAAGTTGTAAGCTATGTCCATGTCCAAAACCTGGAAGGTTACTTCAAAGTCCACCGGGCCGATGGTTAGGATCAGATCAATCTCTCCAATTGTGTCCCTTTTGATACCATCAAAAGCACATAAATAGACATTGTTGGGTCAGATTCTCTCGGTACCAATTTCCATACGCTGCAGAGTTGAGAGTGGGTAGATATCTACTCCAGAGCCACCGTCTAACATCACCCTTTTCACATAGTATCCTTTGCATTTGACTGTCAGGTGCATGGCTTTGTTATGTGAGGCCCCTTCTGGGGGTAAGTCATTTTTGCTGAAGGAGATCTGGTTGACTGCAAAAAATCTTTCTGCCATTCTCTCCACAGCTCTACAGAGGTCTCAACATGCACATATGCTTCGTTAAGGGTATTAATCAATACCTTCTGATGCTCGGTAGAGTTCATCGACAGAGATAGCAAGGAGACTTGTGCGGGAGACTTTCGAAGCTGGTCGATCACCTCATAATATGCCATTTTCATCTTTTGAAAGAAAGCCTCTACTTCTTTGGCACTCACCGACTTCTTAGATGGGAAACGCTTTCTAGTGGCATTGTTTACCTCTTCCAAATTGAAATACTTTTTAGCCGAGTTATTTTCTAGAACTTCTCTTGAGATTTCTTTTCCTTTGTAAGTCACAACTGACTTGCTATAATTCCAAGGCACAACGGCAGGATCTGTCATGGGCTTTTGTGGCACGCGACCAATAACCACGGGCTCACTCAGCCTTGGTAGATTAACTAGCCCCTGCATCACATAGGCTCCCTTGGGCACAACATTTGGGTTGTCTGGTTCAGCTCAAATCTCCTAGGAGGACATAATGTCATATGTTTTTTCTTGTAGCCTCGAGGGACATACAAAACAACATCTTTTGGGAGCGTTGCCCCGGTTTCAACTTCAATCTTCTTCTCCAACTTCGGAGGGGTGGTTTTGTTATTTTTCTCCCCTTTTTCTTGCTTATGAGAAGCTTTTGGTTTCATTTCTACATCAGTGATGGCAATGATGGCCTTCAACGCTGGGTCAAATTCCTTATCCTCACAACTCATTCCAATTATCGGCCCGATATTGTGGGCATGCAATAGGTTGTTGGTCACATTGAGGACATCTTCATCCCTCAGTACTCTCTTTCTTTGTTCTATCAAGTTCTCCATGGCTCTCTTCAAAGTCCAACAATCATCCGTGTCATGCCCTTCTACCCCCGAGTGATAGGCGTATCAGGCACCAGCTTTGTAAGCGGGTGATGTCGAGTTTTGCCTGGTTCGAGGAACATGCTGTAGCAGACCCATTTGAACAAGCTTTGGTAACAGGCTGGAGTAGGATTCACCGATTGGTGTGAAATTTGGCCTCTTAGGTAGTTCACGGGGGTGGAAATTGTTTTGTGGAGGCGGGGGGTTGTAGTGGTTTTGGTAAGGAGGCTGGTTTCTAGGAAATGGAGCTTTGTTCTGGTTGGCTTGTTATTGTGGCCGGACATAAGGTAGAACATTCATGACCGTGTATAGCTAAGGAGCATCGGCCAGGTCTTGGTGAGGGTAATAGTTCTACGGAGTTCTTTATGAGAAAATGGATTAGGGAGTGTGATGTTTTCTTGCACCCCACGCTGCCATTAATGTTTCATCCTTTTTCTTGCCCTTTGCTACTCCTCCAGACCCACCTTGGATGGCTTGGGAGGTAGCTCTTATAGTGGATTGGCTCAAAATTCGACCTGTCTTCAACCCATTTTTGACCATCTCGCTAATCTTGACGGCTTCAGTGAACGGTTTACCCATTGCGGACATCATATTTTGAAAGTTGTCAGCCTCTTGGGCTTGGAGGAAAACTGTAACCATTTCAATCTCATCCATCGGAGGCTTTACCATGGATGCCTTCTCGCTTCATTTAACTATGTACTCTCAGAAGCTTTCCGAGGACTTCTTCTTCAAGTTTGTTAATGAGTTCCTATCTGGAGAAATATCAATGTTGTACTGGAACTGCCTGACGAAATCTCTAGCAAGATCATCCCAGATGTGCCAGTGGGATATATCTTGGTCCATGTACCACTCAGATGCAATGCCACCCAGACTTTCTCCGAAATAGGCCACGAGGAGTTCTTCCTTTCCATCGGCTCCTCATAGTTGGTTGCAATATCTCTTGAGATGCGCAATAGGATCACCGTGACCATCATACTTCTCAAATTTTGGGGTCTTATATCCCAATGGTATATGCACATGGGGAAACATGCATAAGTCGGCATAGGATACACTTTTCTGTCTACCCAAGCCTTGTATGCTTTTAAGACTTTGTTCCATACTCCTTATTTTTCTCGCAATCTCTTCTTGCTCAGGAGTTTTGGTGGTATTTTCTTGCCCCGCAGTGAACTCATATCGGTGTGGCTGGGAGTAAGTATAAGTGGGAAATTATAGAGGTTCCATTGGGAATGAGGGTGTTTGGAAGGTAAAAGCTGATATGTCGAAACTAGGCCTGGGCAGTGTAGGTTGTGCCGTAGCCGAGCAAGGTGGAGTGGTAAAGATATTTGAAGCTTCACCGGACATCAACACTTGGGGGCGAACCTTAGAAGGTGTTCCCACAAAATGAGTTGAGATAGTAGGGTGTCCTAGCAGTGTATTTGAGTGACTGATCCGGACATTGGAGGTACCGCTTGCTCTAGGAAAGAGTTAAGAGAATCCCAGGATTGCGCTTGGTAGCTCTCTTCCATTTGCCCAAGCGTCCCACATTTCCATAACACGGAGACACATGATTCTGTTTTCTTCGGCAGTTGCCGATTCTGAAGTTGGGATACCCGAGATTGGACTGTCCTCCATGATGGGAATTGTTGGCAGAGTCACTTCTGAAGACATTTCAATACTCCCTTTCGATCTCGTAAAGTATGGGTGCGAAGCCAGATTACCACAAAAACCAACCACTGTTCTATAAAAAACCTGGATTGGGTGAACAGCAACAAAACGGTTAGTTTGAAACAAATAACACATAGGTAGTCGCACGTTGGGGGTGTGATGCACCTATATAGTTAAATATGTTTCTACATGTTTTGCAATAGTTGCATGCTTTATCCCGGCTTTACTCATTCTTTCCTTTTCGTTTCTACTTTCAAACTCTCACTCTTTTCCTTTCATCTCTCTTTTTCTCTTTTTGTTTTGCTCTTTTCTTTTGCTTTTCTTGTCTCATTTTTTTTAAAATTTTTCTTCTCTCATTTTTTCTTTTTCCTATTGGAATTATTCACAAGATTATGATCGAATCCGATGAGGATTGCCTACGTATCACGGCGCCGCGTGAATCAGATCATTACGTAGTTCAAGGAAAATAAATGCAAAAAATAAAGAAACAAGTTTTTGGGAATTTTCAATTTTCATTAATAAAAACTCCTAAACTTCGATTACAAACACTTCAAACTACTCACTTTCATGGAATGTAAAAACTACAAATAGACTCAAAATAAACCAAAATACAGACTCGATAAATGAAAAATCAAGAATATATTAAATCTTCAAATCCTGAGGCCCGTGGGGCATCATTCGGCCTCTCCATGGGCCTATGTGAGAGATCCCCTTGTAGCCGCTCCAAATCACTCATTATCTGGCAAACGAATGTCATCACTACAGCGAAGAAGGTGGTTCGTGTCATATCCTCACATGCTTGGCATTTTGCTACGATGTAGTTGGCAGCTCTAATCATCTCTCGGATACTACCCTTTTCCTGAAGTAGACGCCTGATTTACTGAATTCTGGCTTCTAACACCTGAGTGTCGTGATGGTTTTGATCTTGCAGATGTCGCATCTCTTCCTCCATCTGGTTCATTAGATCATAGCAATGCTCCCTGTCAGCTTTGAAGTCTTTGGCCTACTTGGCCGCCTCATTCTCCTTGGTAGTTAACTTTCTTCTCAGATTGGTGATTGTCCCTTCATATTTTCTTTTCATTTGTTGCATAAACTGTGCCCGCCCTTCTGTATTCTTTGCCAATTGGCCCGGACGTTTGCTAGATTGGCTTCAGACTTTTCTAGATTATCTTAACTCTTAAGCGATTTCTTTCTCAAACTGCTTATAAGCCTTTCATCTGCTCGGCTTCTTTCCGAGTTTCTAGATACTATTCTCATTTTCTGGATTTGAGCTTTGAGGGCTTCGTTTTCCTGAGTTAGCTTTTTCTTTTCCCCTTCATCTGCGGCATCTTGGATGCCTTTGGCAAATTTAAGGTTCCTGATTTGTCCTTCTAACTTACCTATTTTGGTCTTGTAGCTTTCTTCTTTTGCCGACCAGCCCCACTGCTCTTGCGAGTCATTAGTGAATTATTGAACGTGAGCTCTCTTAGCAGGCCTCTCAGGAATCTAAAAACTTTTATTGAACCAAACAACGTATTTGGGGTCCACCTCACCTCTAGCTAGATCTCGTACCATAGTCTTAGGTTCAAGAAACCTGTATTCATTCCACACCTAGCGAATTCTTCCTTCTGGAAATACGACTTTTGGGCCCAATTCGATGACATGTCTACTTAAATCTTCATCGTGGGGAATGGTCTAAAATCGGCCCAGTTGGCACAAAAACCTGTGAGGAGCATATGGCTGGATGCTCCGGATACCCGTTAGGAGGAGATAACAAACTTCGGCCGACATGTATAATGCTTCAGTGACCGGAAGCCATCTGAACGTCCACTCAATTTTATCGGCCGTTAGAGAGCTCAAGTGTGCAAACCAAACCTCAGTACCCTCGGGGAATTCAACACCTACTACTCCGCTTTCAAATTTTTCAATGCAACTCAAACCTATCATACCGTAATTCATATACCCAACACAGCGGCAAAGATGTTCCTGTATCCACAATTGTAATAATAGATTGCAGCCTTGGAAGAATTTTCCCCATTCTCGATAGATAGTTAAGGCTCGGTAAATTTCAGATAAGATTAAGGGAACCACAATGCCATTTGCTTTCTTGATTGCAACATCGACCATTCCTACGAGACCCATTTCTATATTTCCATCTTCTCGCTGACAAATTACAACACCGAGGAATGCTACTATGAAAACCAAACTCTGACTTGCTTCCCATTTATCTTTATTTCCAGCATGGGTCAAACCAGTATTCGGTGCTTCAAAACCCTGGGGGTCACCATAGAGTTGATACAAGAAATGGAAAGTGCAATACCCTTCAGATAAGTTCCCATACCGAATATCCCGACTAATACTCAGCAGATCCAGAAATTTATAGGGAGATACGGGTCTTGGTGACACTTGATAACCGACTTCTAAGGTTTCTGTTAAGGCCATCATAACCCGCAATTTCCTCGAGTGTGGGTGCGAGCTGAAAGTTAGAAAAATTGAACACATTGCGAGTTGGGTCCCAAAAAGGTATCAAGGATTCAATCACGCCCAACCTTGGCTTGATGTTCAAAAGTCCGGTGAGACCACCAAGAACCTTTACCACAGTTTCTCTATCACCTTTTCCTAGATCATTCCACCATCTGTGGAGCTGTAAGGGGATCTTTTTAAGAGATGCGAAGGATTCATTTTCATTTGTGCTCATCCTGCACATTTATTAAGGTGATTTAATAACTCATTTTGACTCCAAAAGGGCAACACCATTTTTCTTCAAAATTAAACCTAGTTTTGCAAATATGGACTTTCAGCACTTCGGGGAAGAAGATTTTAAGGTTGTGCCTGCTAACTGGCCAAAAATTAAAAAATGACCAAAGGTGGCTGTTCTCGCAAAAACTAGCCTTCCGGCGCCCTTTGGGGACATTCGGCTTGTTTTAAACAAGAATGACATCACCCGCTTATTTATGATAAAAATAAAGTTTTTGGCTTTTTTGGGTTGTTTTTGCAAAAGGGAAGTTGGACTCGATGGGGGTTGCCTATGTATCCCACATCCGATGAGAATCAAACTGGCGTAGTTCAGACAAATTTAACAAAAACAACTATTTTGAAGACAAGATTTTTTATTAAAAAAATTCGGCAGAGTTTCAGTACTTCTTGGCTATTAGTTTTCAAAACGGGTAATTCTCTCTCTTAACCCTCACAGTGCTATTTTCTTTTCCCAATTTTCTTCTATTATTCACAAGTCGGTCAACATGCGAATCCGAAGCAAATAAATGCATAAGTAGCAAGTAGGATGCATCAGGATGGTCTTTTCATTTCAGGTACACCTGTCCTAGACAGAACCAACCCCTGTGTTGAGTCTCCTAAGTCAAATGCACGTGATGCAAACAAACGTTCCTACAAGGGATCCGGCATGAGGTTTTGTTATACTAGGTTTAAAACCTGGGTTTATTGTTCTAGACCTGGCTTACCCGAGCGGACAACTTGAGCTGAGGGGGGCAGCGTACTGGAAATACAGAAACTTCACCGGCTTTGCAACTTGTCTGAACCTCGTTCTAAAATGGGATAAGACTCTATACAGAAGAGAAGTCACACGAAGTGCACCCTTCTCCGTGATTTAGAAGACTTAGAGAGAGGAAGGGTTTCGTAGTTGTTTATAAACAGTTCACAAAATATCAAAGCGGTAAAAACATTTAGCACATTAGGCTCAAACATGTAGAAAAATTAGATAATAAATAAAGCCAATAATAACATCTATTCTACGCTCGAATTCTTAAACCCTGAACTGAAGTTCTGGATTTGGATCCCCAGCGGAGTCGCCAGAGCTGTCACACCTCCTTTTTACCCGCCCGAAGGTGGTACATGGGAGTTTTTCCAATTTAAGTGACATTATTCGAAATGGGATTATTTATTAAATTTTATTCAGAGTCTCCACTTGGGGTGGTTTGTATTCTGGTGTCCCAAGTCACCGGTTTATTATAAAATCCCAAATCGAGGAAAATTTGACTTTCCTTTTGAAGTCTGCGAACCAGAAATTCTGAATAAGGAATTCTGTTAACCCGAGGGAAGGTGTTAGGCACCCCCGGATTCCGTGGTTCTAGCACGGTTGCTTAAACTATCATAATTGGTCCATTATCTGATTTTAATACATGTTTTAACCTATGGTATAATTTTAAACTATTAACCGCTTTTAATTAATTTTAAGGAGATTTTAACGTCATCTAAAATGTGTCTTTGGACTAAGCCACATGAAATGCACCTGCTGTATAAGACACATTTTATTTAACATTGTTGAGATTTAAATTTTGGTCAGATGAAATGCACACCTGAGTTTAGGAGGGTAATTTTTAAAATAACGCGCATAAAGCAACTACGCATTTTTTTAACTTCGCGAGGGCCATGGAAAATTTGCTAAATGGCGCGCCTCGATTTCTAAGGGTAAAACGAACTTAATTAAAACAAGGTCCATGCAATTGTCATTTTTTGTTTGGCATGGCGCACCTTGACTTATTATAACCAAATAGTTTTTAAACTAATCCTTGAGGGCCATAAACTACTTGTATTATAAGATATGGCTCGCCCCAATTAGTTTTAAAGGAATTTGTCTAATGGATAAAAGGGTGTAAGAAAATCACGAAGCTTGCTCTACTGATTGGCGAGGCTGGGGGAATTGGGCCAACGATGGCCATCAACATGAAGGCTCTAATGTGCGACAAACAAAATACCTGCAGCAAAGCCCAACCCCTTTTTTATTTCCAAATGCCTTCAAGGCTTTGGGCCTAAATTAAGCCCAGTCCTAACAAAAGAGAGGATAGCGATGGCATTTCCCAGGGATCGAATCCCTAATGAACCAAAATTAATTTACGCTCCAAAAGTCAGGAGTTTTAATTCCAAGCATCATAACACCCAAAAGTGTTGCACTCCTCGACATAAGCAAGAATCACTTAAGCTAATTGAAATGTAAAGCGCATACAATTTTTAGAACATCTCATGTTAAAACCATGGAAGCTTTTGAAAGACAATTTTGAAGTTTGCTAAAATAACCCAAATGTCTAACAGTCCCTCAAACAGGATAGGCTATTGAATTCAAATATTAATCAAAACTTCATACTAAAACATAACTAAACATGCTTGATTTTACTACGCATTCAATCATATAACAACCATCCAAATTAACCTAAAATCACTGACATTTGCAAATCAAAGCACCTCTTTCACTCTTAGCCATTCTCAAACAAGACTAAACCAACAAAAGAAACAAAACTTAATGACTTCAGCTTTCAAACACATGCACAATCTTAACTATAGTAACTTTGTGATTAACAAAACATTCAAGCAATCTGAACTCAAAACATATTCATGGATCTTAAAATTGATGGTCACTTCTAATAACAACAGAACCTAAGAATTAAACAGACGAAAATCAATAAATACTACATAATAATCCCATTACAGCTTCAATATAAAACTCAAAACAAGACAAACTGAGAAAGAAACATGTTGAGATAAAAAATCTACAAAAACAAACTGAGAAAGAAACCAAAAAGAGAGAACATCTGATAAAAGAACAACACAATCTTCATTTTTCTTCAACAAAGACACTTCATGAACCATTCCTTACATGCTTAAGACTCAGAGATATGTACCTGGAGATGGAAGGAAACAGAGAAATAAGGAATCAGTGGTTGAGCAGCAATAGAATAATAGCAGAAATCAGTCCCAACAAAATCAGCTCAATCCGAGAAAATGATGTGCAATAATCAACAAAGATCGACAAGAACTTCAAACCAAACTCTTAAACCACCCAAAATGAAACCATTTCAGCCCCAGATAAATCAGAAATCATTTCAGGAATTGGAAATCTAATAAATCACGAAAAAAAAAACTCAACGAAACAGTAACTTTCAGTGGAATTCTTAGCCATCTTCTTTTCAGATTTTTTTAAAACTCTTCAATCTCTCCTCCCAAATATTTCTCCAAATCTTATTTGAGTGCCAAGTTTAAGTGCCTTTATAGGCAAGGTTCTAGGGCAGCTCAAATATTTCAGTTTTTGCCCATTAAACCTTTTTTAATTTTTGTTTTTGCTACTTAATCCCTGAAATCTTAACTTGTTGGCCAAGTAAGTTTATTTTTCAGCTTCCAGGAAGCTTCCTAAATTGGTTATGAGAGATTCATTTAGCTAGATTTCCTAGAATACCCTTAAAACCCCTGTTATTTACCCTTTAAAACCAAACAGGGTCAATGACCAAAGACCCAGCCCCAAACTTGGGCCAATGGACAGGGTTCCAAATTTGGACCTTTATTCAATGGGCTGGTACTGACGAACCCCAAATCCAATCCAAAACAATCTTAAAGAGAAGGCAGTCCAATTTAGAACTGAGAAAGTACAATTTTTCATTTCTTCTTCTTCTTTTTTTTTTTTTAATAAAACACTTTTAAAAGAATAAAAATGTAAATTAACACTAAATTAATGACCAACACTTCTGACTTAGGTTAATGAAAAGGAAGAGGAGTTTATGACTAACAGTTGAGCTTAAGTGAGAAATAAAAAGGAATTAGAAAATACCAATGGAGCCCAATTAAACTTGAAAATCCTCAAGAACAAAGATGACTCGAACTCGAACTCCGGCGAATCCAAAGCTTGACCAAACGGTGGTAATTGTAACAAGAATATTAGCCGAACTTTTATTCATAGCTAATTATTCATGCAACAATCCTCACCTTGTGCCAAGAAAGGAACGAGGCAGAAGCTTAAAGAAGTTGGATCGTTTCAAGGATACGTGTCCGAAATCTGGCCCAAAACCAAAGGATAGAGCATTCTTGACATCAACCAGACTTCTTTTGATGAAAAACTGAGGAATTCATGCAAGTTTTAACACGAACTGAGGATTTAATCCGAAAAATTGGAGCAAAAAAAAGAAAGTTTGGATTTTTATTTTTTGATCTACAATTCAGCATAATTGAGCGATCTTTTGGGGAAATCAATGGCGTGATATGAAAAAGGAGATGATGAGGATTGGCTGACTAAAATTTGGGGGTGTTTGGAGGTGCTCCGCCGCCGTGACGCGATTTCCCGGCAGCGAAGCTACGGTGGAAGCGGGCGGCGATTTGAGAGGAAAAGAGGGATTAGGTTTTTATTTAATTAACTGAGAGACTGGGGCAAGCTTGGTCGTTTAATGATGGGGGAAGATCGAAACGACATAGTTTGGCATTAAAACTACGTCGTTTTGGCTAAAACAAACCGAACCGGGTATGGGATGTGTTTGGGCCATTTCTGTACGGGTACAGGGGTTTAAGGGGGGAATTAAATTGGATTTAAAATAAATTGACATAAATCCTGCCCAAAAAATCTGATTCACATCTTTGTTTCCTTTTTAATTATTTCAAAAATTCTTTTAATTTTCTTTTTTTTTATAAAACAAAAATAAAATAAAACCTAAACTAACTTCTAAATCTCACTAATCCTACCACATTAAATTTAACTAATATTTAACACAAATAATCAAAAAATTAAATTAAATGAAGAACTATCAAATTTCAAAATTAAAATAAAAAGTGTAAAATGAGCTATTTTTGTGATTTTCTTCTATTTTTGTAACATTAATTAACTAATTAGTCTGAAAATATAAAAGTGGGTCCTAAATGCAAATGCATAATATTTTTGTATTTTTTATGAATTAAATAAAATTAAACATGCACACAAAATGCAAACAATCAGAAAAATTCTACAATAATTCCCAAAATAACAAATAATTAAAGGAAAAATCTATTATTTTTTTTTGGAATTCTATAGGAGTAATTCATGCGAGGCAAAAATCACGTGCTCACACCCAAGTCTTGTAAACGAATTAAAGTTACAAAATCCGAACACCCATTGAACCATGAGTCCACTTATACCATAATTACTCAAATCTGATCTCGTCCTAAGAACTTTCCTCCATTTTTTTTCAGTTTTTCATCCCAAATCACTAATTAACTGATAAAATCAAAGACATAAACATTAAATTTAACCAAAACTAAGTAAGAGTCACTTACCTCAATCACCCAATTGAAAATCTCTCCAAGAATCGCCTTAACTGAGCTCCCAAAATCAATTTTGTTTTATGAACTCAAACTCTCGTTTTTGAAATATTTAAGTCTGCCCAGGTGACCCTTCTTCGCGAACGCGATCCTCTTTTGCGCTCGCGTATCACAAATCAATCTGCCGCCCAAAAGTCTTCTATGCGAACGTGATACCTTGCCGGCCCAAGTTTCACGAATGCTCAAACGTACTCCAACTCCCGGAACCCCAATCTGAGCGCGGTAATCACAAAGTCAATCCTAGGTCAAACTTCCAAATTTCCTACTTTTTCCATTTCAAGCCTAATTCAACTACGGACCTCCAAATCTCAATCGGGACAGTGCATAAGTCCAAAATCACCCAACGGAGCTAATGGAACCATCAAAACTCTATTTCGGAGTTGTTTACAAGTCAATATACAGTCAACCTTTTTAACTTAAGCCTCCAACCTTGAGACTAAGTGTTTCAATTCCTTCCGAAACCTCTCTTGACCCGAACCAACTACTCCGGCAAGTCACATAACAACTGTGAAGCATAAAATGAATACTAAATGGTGAAACAGGGCTACAACTCTCAAAATGACCGGCCAAATCATTACACACGTAAAAGTCTCCAAAAAGTTCAATGAAATACTTCCTTCGTTTTAATTTATGTGAATCCATTTGACTGGTCATAGAGTTTAAGAAAAGAGAGAAGACTTTTGAACGTGTGGTGTAAAATGAGGCACATATATTTTGTGTGTCCATAAATCATTGCATAAAGATAAATTATTTTCAAATAAGAAAATGAGTCATTCTTTTTTGCACGGACTAAAAAAAATAGGTTTACATAAATTGAAATGGAGAGAGTAGAAGTTAAAAATAAATTGAAATGGTCCTAATTATCAATGAAATCAAATTACTACCATGTCCTATTTTCATGGAAAAAATCCAATTTTATTTGTAAACATCCAATATTATTATCGGTAAAGCACGGGAGCATAGTGAGAATTTTTTCTGGAGAATTACGTAAAAAAATAAACCTGCCTAATTCAGTCCACCTCTCCTTCGGCCCGCAATCCCCTTCAGCCACCATCTCCTCCCTTCTCCCGAAAACCACCATTACAATCGTCGCCGGCGAAATCCAGACCACCACCTTCTTCCCTTCCTCACACACACCAAAAAAAATATTGCTTTGGGATAACCAATATCCATATATGTCCGTCGACCCTCTCGCTCCACTTCTACTAGTTCATTTCCTTTCCACCGTTGTGACCACCCCAAAATCACCTTTGACCTAAGACGTCATAAAATTGGATAAACTAGACAAAAAATTATGAATACCAGTGGTCATTGTTAGTTGCATGGTGGAGAGAAGAGGAGAAGACTGTGGGCGACGAGAAAGAGCTAAAAAGAGGCGGAGAAAAGGGGATGATTTTCTACTTTTTTATAGTTATTTTCTTCTTTTTTGGGTTTTAAAATACAGGTGTTATTTTATAATTCGTTCTTTTTGCACATTAGCGCAGTGTATTTCAAGCTTGTGATATATTGGACCCGAGTGTCCACGAGCAGTGCCGGAGGCACAATCTTCACGAAAGGGGTTCAATTTTTTTTTATAGCTAGTGGGAATTGAACCTATGACCATAGGAAGGTTTTGAACCCTCTTACCACTATGCTACAATTTTGGGTTATGTTAAGGGGGTTCAAAACTTAATATACAGCGGTAAAAAATAGATTTTGCCTTATATATACGGTGTAATTTTTGACGAAGTGGGTTCGGGTGAACTCCCTTCCGCCCCCTAAATCCGCTCTTATCCACGAGGTCGCATTTCAATCGACAAAAATATCTATTGATAATGAGGTCAGTTGAGGTGTCTATCTGATCGTTTTAGACAATTTAAAGGAGTCGTCTGGATATTTCACCTATGTAGAAATATATAATTGGATTTAGTTGCTTGAGAGCTATCAATATATGGACCTAGTAAATCTGGGAGAAATTAAAAAATAGCGAGATTTACAACTAGTCATTCAAAAATAGCCCAATTTCAAAAGTAATCGAAATTTAGCCATTTTTATGTAAAGATAAATCTGAGCGAAAACACTGTTCAAAATCCGAAAAATACTCCAGTATATTATGCTAGAGCGATGTATACTTGAACTCCAATATATTATACTGGAGTTCCAGGATAAGTATGCTGGAACTCCAGCATAATATACTGGAGTTTCAGCAAGTATACTGGTCCAATATAATATACTGGAGTTTGGAGCACTGGTGCTCCAGTCTCCAGTATATTATAGTGGAGCCAGCAAAGTATACCGGTCCAGCATAATATGCTGGAGTTCATACACAGGTGCACCGAACTCTAGTAAATTATGCTGGATCAGTCTCTATTGCAGCAAAATAATGGTTATTTTTCATTGACTTGGTAAATGTTAGTTATTTTTGAATGACCAGCCCGAAAACTGGCTATACCGTGCTATTTTTACAGTAAATCTAGGTCAAGTTAGGCTTGAAGGCCCAAGACAGGAGGTAATCCTGTGAACTTGATTCCCAAGGCAGAGAGACAATCCGACAACAAAATGAGTGATCAAAGTCTTTTTTTTTTTTTTGGGTATATCACTACAACTTTATATAAACAACCTCATCAATGTCAAATATTGTCAATTGACAAACCCAAATCTGAAAAACCCAATAGGCCGGGAGGATGAATTGTGTTTTTTTAAAAAAAAAATTATCAGTAAACTTGAAGTGATGAAACTTTCAAATCACTATTTTAATATTTTGTTTGAAGTTCAAATACTGACATTTGGTTTACAAAAACTCATGGTTAAAATAAACTTTGCAAGTAATGAGGTTAAATATTTGCAGATACTATACAGTATAATCGATCTATATATGACAAAATGTATATTCTTATATATTAATATATAATTTACATATTTTTTGTATATTTGACTAACAAATATAATTATTTTTGATTGACCGGCCAAATATATAACTTGCCCTTCCCTTAAGTGACATAAAGCTGAATCGGTTGGGCCTATTAGTTAAGCTTGAATTGCAAGTTTGGGCTCAGGTTCTGCAGTTCTGGTTATGAAATGTTGGATTTTGGGCCTAAGTCCAGTTTAGAATTAGAGGCTCATTATGTTGGTCAAACTAAACCCACATTGATTCTTGTTGTTTTAGAGGAAAAAATTCAAAAATAGCCAGATTTACAGTTGATCGTTAAAAAATAGCCCAATTTTAAAAGTAATTGAAATTTAGTCACTTTTTATATAAAGATAAATCTGAGCGAAAACACTGTTCAAAATCCGAAAAATACTCCAGTATATTATGCTGGAGTTCCAGCATAAGTATACTTGAACTCCAACATATTATACTGGAGTTTCAGGATAAGTATGCTGGAACTCCAACATAATATGATGGAGTTCCAACATAAGTACACTAGAACTCCATCATAATATACTGGAGTTCCAGCAAGTATAGCGGTCCAGTATAATATACTTGAGTTTGGAGCACCGGTACTCCGGTCTCCAGTATATTATACTGGAGCTAACAAAGTATATCGGTCGAGCATAATATGCTGGAGTTCATACACAGATTAACCGAACTCCAGTATACCAAATGCATCTAAAAGAAAAAAAGTTATTTCCTCAGCAAAAATAGCTGGACATAATCCTTTTCCCAGGGGAATGTGGTGATCTACAAAAATTTATTAGAGAATAAAACAAAAATTTATATAGTCCAACGAAAATCACATTTGAAGATTTTCGTTTCAAAAGTATTAAGGATAAGAAGGAATAAGCTTATAATGGCACATCTTCAGATCAAATGGTTTTTATGATAAGCAGGGAAATGCATTGCATATAAGATGTTATTTAAATCATAAGAAATTATGATAATGATACTGCATATTATATGAATATGTTCTCTTCGCCAAAAGAAATTATAAGGGAACGACTAAATTAAATATTTGAATATGTGTCTTGTGGGAAACCACATATCTAAGGTATCAAATAAATTTTATAAATTAAGATATAGGATGTGAACAAATATGTTTGATAAGTACTATTCATATATGGAACAAAGTATTTAAATTGTGGTAGACCGTTTAAATTCCCATTATTATTAGAATATCGGAAAGCTAGGAAATAGCATCTCCCTCATATCTGAGCAAAAGATGCCTATAATAAAAGGCAGGTATCAGAACTTCAAATAAAAAAAGAAGAGAGATCTAGACAGAGAGAGAATTTAATTACTTTTCTCTTGGAGTTTTGGTACTAGATAAACTTATCTTATTTCATGTTTAGTATACCAAATTTAATCTTTCCTTATCTAATTGTCATTGTCCTAGTCAATTGTAATAATGGAAAAGAGTCAAAATTGCACCATGTGTTAAACTTTTGATCTAATATAGTTAATAAAAGTCTTGTTTTTTGGCTTGACCTCAAACAAAGCTCTAAGCATAAGGTAATTTTAAAACGTAATGAAAAGTTGAGGGTAAATTTTAACCTTTCACTTGAAGTCCACCTATTTTACACTGAAGCTCTTTTCATGTCGCAAATATAAGACGCGACAAGCGTATGAATGTGATCAAAAGTCTAACGGACAGTAAAATTAAGCAATTTAGATAGCATATAGGGGCAAATTTGCACCTTTCCTAGTAATGATAATAAAAGTCATGGTAGCAGATTGTGATGATCCGATAGGTTGTTTTAAGTACTAGCTATTATTTTCACGTACCGAGCCCTCTGTTAGCAATATTTGATATTTTTCGATTTGCATGCGCAATCCGTGTATTTTCTGAAAAGATTTTATGTGAAAATTTGAAGAAAACATGATTTTGGCTTTAAAAATAACTTGACTTGACCGCGACCAACATTTTGTGTAAACGATCCTGGATTAGTTTTTGGACAATCCGGAGGGTCCGTATCATGATTTTAGACTTGGGCGTAAGTCCAAAATTGAATTCAGGAGTCCCTAACTTGATTTGACTTGTTTTGCCGAAAGCTAGTAATTAGAAGGTACGAACATTTCTTAGGGTTGCCCGTAGGTTGACTTTATAGCTACCGGGTTCGGATTTTGGTTCCGGGACTTGATATAGGTCCATTTTCTATTTGAAACCAATCTACAAAATTTGGTGCAATTCAGAATTGGTTTGATATGATTCGCACGTTTAATTGTGATTTTAGTGTTCTTGAGTTTTCCTTCGAAATTTCATGTGTTTTGATGGTTAATTTGTAGTTTTAGATGTTATTTGGGTGATTGGAGCATACGACCAAGTTCATATGATGATATTATACTTGTATGAATATTTGGTTTGGAGCCCGAGGGATACAGGTGAGTTTCGGACGCATTTCAAACGAGTTTGTGTTGGTTGAAGACTGTTGGTGCATTTTTTGTTTTTGGTGTTCAGTTGCAGACCTCGCAATTACGAGGTCAGACCTCGTAATTGCGAGCCTCACATTTGCGAACAATAGTTCACATTTGCGAGCATGGGCTAGTGGCTGAGACTTCACAATTGCGAAGAAGGAGTTGCATTTGTGATGGTTGGTCTATCCACATTTGTGACTCTGGCATCGCAATTGTGATGAAGTGTTAAGTTGGGTATCTTCGCATTTGATTTGTCCGCATTTGCGAAGGTGGGACAGTTTATATTTGCAAACATTTTGTCGCATTTGGACATTGGAGCTTTTGATACAAGGTTTGCATTTGCAACCTTTGTTTCACATTTGTGATGATCGCAATTGCGAATAAGACATCACAATTGCAGCATCTGCAACTGGGTAAAAGGTGAAAAAATCAGAACTTAGCTTATTATACAGCATTTTTCTCAATCCTAAGCACTCTAGAGGCAACTTTCAAAGAGTTTTTTCTTCTCAAAATTATTGGTAAGCAACTTTAATCCTTTTTTTCAATTACCCATTATTTTTCATGTATTTTTAACATCAAATCTAGGATTTTCATGGTAGGAATTAGGGATTTTGTAAAATTGAGATCTAGATCCCAAATTGAGGTCGAATTTAAAAACAAATTATAACCGGTCTCGGGGGTGAATGGATAATCGGATTTTGATCCGAACCTAGAGTTTTGACCAAGCGAGCCCGGGGTTGACTTTTGCTGACTTATTAAAAAATAATCAAAATTTAGCCGTTTTCATTGATGATAGTTTCTAAAGCTTGTTTTGAACCATTTGGTTGATAATTTGCTAGATTTGGTTAGTTTGGATGCTTGTTCAAAAGGCCAAGCCATGGTTGGTTGATTGCTTGGGTTGCGGCGTGAGGTAAGTGTCGTGGTTAACCTTGGCTTGAGGGACTAGGACTTGCTGGTCTATTTGCAATGTGTACTATGTGTGAAAATAACGTATATGTGAGGTGACAAGTACATATGATTTGGTAATTGGTTAAAACATGCGGGTAAAAATTACTTCTTAATTCTAAGTTGTTTATTGGACTTGTTTTCCATGCTTTAGATTATTACTTTTAATTATTCGTCTCATATTTATTGTTTATTTTGAAGATGTTGGGAACTTTCTAAAGTTGAGTTTGTTATCATAGTTATATAATTGAATCCCACCTTGTATTTATTAATTACTTTTGTAGTATTGATTGGTGACGAAGAGTGAAAAATACGAAGGGTGTTGCCGTCCCTTATTTGCATTCATTAGCATATATTGAGAGATTGAGAGAGTAAAAGTACGAAGAGTGATGCCATGCAATTTTTTTTATAATATCACATGGTGAGGACGAGAGTAAAGCATGAAAGGTGATGTCGTGCCATCTTTATTTCATTACCCTGTTTAATTCTCGGATTTGTGATTTACTTGGTTATAAGGTTGCTTATTTCGGAAGTTATTTTGTGATTTCGTACCTGCTGTTTTTGTGATATTTTTCCTTTCGCATGTCCCCTCCCAGTTAATATTTTATCGTTCTACTTCTTATTTTGATGTGTTATATATATGTATGCATAGGATTTTATGTAGGTGTCTTGTTATAGCCTCATCACTACCTCGTCGAGGTTAGGCTCGATATTTACGGAGTACATTATGTTGGTTGTACTTATGCCACACTTCTACATTTCTTGTGCAGATACTGGTGCTGATCCTAGTGACGTTTCGAGGTATTCTGCTCGGACCCAGCTACACCAAGGAGATTTTGAGGTACAGTTGTACGACGTCCGTAGCCCTGAAGTTGCCTTCTTTATCTGTTCAATCTAGATTCAAACAGTTGTATTTATTGATCACGTCCAACTATGCCTTATAAAAAGGACAATGCGGTCATTGCAAATATAATCCGGTTTACAAGTCCGGAGTCGAATCTCAGAGAGAACTAAGGTTTAGCTACAGTTGTTCACTATTACCAAGAAGACAAGCTTAAGCAATTCCTAACTTATAGATATTTAGATTCTTGAATTTAACTAATTAACTAACGAATTAAAATAGTTAATTAACAACTAACGATACCGAGGGTTAGAGAAAAGATTAAGGATGTATAGAGTTATGATTTCCCCTATTGTCGGAATCTTTCCCGTTATGTCTTCTATAATTTCGCCTAAGTATTATCTACCGATCATGAGCACTCTTACTACCGTAAATCTCTCCCGAGTAATTACGACAATTTACTAGACACACTCTCCATAGTTACACTAGCTGGCTTTTAATATAGCTCACTTCAGATCGCACCCAAGGCGTCATTATCCCTAATCTCGTATTTAAACCCTCGGTTATTGATCCCTCATATACTTTAGGAGTGGTGTTGTTTAACAATTACCTAAATATGCACTCTCTCCTGAGTTATGCATACTAAATAGACACAGCTAATTTAGAGCTCTTCAACCAACCACAATATAAACGTAGTTGAACAAATAGAGAAAAACTATGGCTCAATTATATAAAAACATAACAAGAATTTATCCTACAAAAGATTCTATCAAAACTCTAGATAACAAATTAGCTATTCATAATGGTATGTAAAACTACAATACTAAAAGTCATAACCAACAATGAAAAATAGGAAGAGGAAGAGGAAGAAAAAACTCGTAGAAGAATTCCTCGCCTTGCTCCTCGCGTGTTCTTGCCTCCAAGGGTGTTGTCTAACCCTAAAGTAGTGTCTTTCCCTTCTTTTGGCCGGCTTCCTTCATTTAATATAGGGTTTAGGGCTTAAAATCCCGTGTTTTACACTTTGGTCCCTGAAATTTACGCTTCCTGTTGCGGTCCTACCGCGGTTACGCCAGGACCGCGGCCAGAGTGGCCTTCAGAATCTGCAGCAGTGTTCTGCCGCGGTCCTACCACAGTTACGACCTGTTGCGTTTGGAATTTGTAAAAACGTACAACATGAAAGTTGTATCCCTTTGAGTTATCTTTCCAACCATATATTGTGGAACCCAAATAAATTTCTGAGAGAAACGTTATGTGCATTTTACTAGACAATGCACAATATGCCTATTCGAGTCTTCGTTTTATTGTTTTATCATCCTTTAATCCCGAATACGATCCCGGATTAATTCCTTGGGGATTTTACTCAGACTTCGAAGCTCCAAATCACTTGAATTCATTCCATAATATCTATATATCTCGGAATCAATCCTACAAGGCATAAAACACACCGTTAGTGCAAAACACTAGCGATTAAAGGGCAAACTCAACTAAAGTACAGTAAATTAGAGTGTAATAATCGACTAAAATACGTAATTATAGCCTATCATCAACACCCCATACTTAAACCATTGCTCGTCCTTGAGCAATCAAACTACACTTTTTATAGACACGATCTTTTTTAAGCAATTCTCCTAACTCATCACACCAAGAGTATTTAAAATAGACTCAGCACAAAAGCGTAACATCTTGACCTCAAGATTTGACTCACAAGTACCATGCATTATTCACAACTCACCTACTTACTCTAATATAGAGGTCACTGACATTACCTTTCCTTCATGAATCAAGTGCCCTCACACAACAAAAGAGAGTAGTTCCACACAATAAAATTTACGAACACTTAGGAAATCAAGATAGAAAGAATTTACCCACTCTCAGAAATAACATTCATATGCCACAAAAGATGCACCATAAGCTTGCTCGTAGTGTACTACTCCACTAATCGAGCTCATTCAATCCAGGATCAATTAGGACTTTATTTGGTTGTAATGTAGGCTACGAGACGGGTATGATACATTTAGATATAAGAGTGACTACACCTCCCTAAGAACTTTAATACATATACTTTAACATTCAAACCCCATACTTATGTAAAAACCAAACTCCACCTTCACATCAATTTATATTACCCCATACTTCTTTAAGCACACTTACATCAAGAGCTACCACTTATCAAGGAATTTTTTTTTTTTTTTTACAACAATCCAGTTTTTTTTTCCCAATTCAAGTGGCTTTTACTATTTCAAAACAGTGCACCTTTCTCCTTATTTTATTAGTTCCACTCAAAAGCCAAACCAACCACCCCACACTTTAACTTTTATAAAGTTCATAAACTGTTCAAGTGCTCATGAGAGGTTATAATGGTTCAAATAGATGGTTAATTTCAACAAATGGGTAAGTCTTGTAATGTGGTTGCCAAGGAAACAGGATTACAGGCTCAAAGGGGTTAACTACGATACATAACAATTAGGTGGGTAAAATATGTATATATGGCTCAACAAGAAATGCCTATATCACTTCCAAGTTTGAACAAAACTACTAGTTCGCTTTGCAAACACACTGGGGTAAGTTCTAGGCATCAAATGCAATGCACAGAATAACACAAAACCTTACACACACATGGCACATAACTCACTCAGGATTGGATTCATAGAGACACTCTAGTCAAAGCAGTTAAGCAAAGTTAAGATAATACAACTTAAGGTACTTCTACAAGAGTCAAAAACTGAGCCTAAGCGTCACAACCAAAGTACTCACTATTCTCAAGGCATAACAAAGTCAAGAGATATTTCTTCAATTCAAAACACAACACAATGGCTCCTATTCCTAAAAAAACTAACTACACCCGGTTCAAACATAACCCTTGAAAAGAACTGTGGTTTAAAGAAAAACTAAGGGGTAATTGCTACACTCCCTAACAAAAGAAATTTTTTTGTTTTATTTTTTTCTTTAGACTTAAATCCCTCAAGAAAGTTTTCTAATAGATCCATCGTCGGGAAAAGTCCAATCCCTTTTTTTTCTTCATTTTTTCTAAATAAATAAATAAAAATTATTCAATTAAACTAACACAACTAAAATAGCATAGAAAGTCACCCAGACAATCTCCTCACCCCACACTTAAAATTGTGCATTATCCCCAATGCACACCATACTAATAAGAGGGTAAAAGAAACTCCATGGTAGGCTAAAGGCCGAAGCATTAACAACTCATGGGGTACCTCACACTTAGTTCCAACTATTTGGTTTGCTGTTGCATCCTTCCAATACCTTTACTTTCCATGCTCCTAGAAAATAAAAAATTAACACTACAAAAATAATACAATTAAAAAAATAAAAAAATAAATAAAAGAAAGCAATAAAGCTGGGTTGCCTCCCAACAAGCGCTTGATTTAACGTCACG
>MU778365.1:181003-210536 GCA_026770625.1 Nicotiana glauca
AACAATGAAAACAAACTGAAATAAAGGAAAGGGACTTCGGCCTGCGAACGCCAGCTAGGCTACCTCGAAGAGTCCCCGGGCTGATGATAACTCCTGGAATAAATATCCTACTGCCGCTGTCCGAAATATGCTCCTGGATCTGTGCACAAAAAAAATGCACAGAGTGTAGTATCAGCACAACCTACCCCATATGCTGGTAAGTGCCTGGCCTAACACTGGCGAAGTAGTGACGAGGCTAGACAGGACTACCTAATCAACCTGTACAATGCTATATACATATATACACCAAAACAACAGAAATACTGAAGCTAAGCAAATAAAAGGGAGGAAACATGCTATGGGGAGCACAATTGAATATATATAATTCATCAGTGTAATTGGAAATAGACCAGAACAATAATTATCACAAAAATAAGAAATTCAATAGTTGCACGGCATCACCCTCGTGCTTTTACTCTCATTCTCACCCAAACAATCATATAAAAATATACGGCATCACCCTTCGTGCTTTTCCTCGGAATGACCCTTCGTGCAAATACAATCAAATCAGAGCACGGAATGTACCTTCGTGCGTAAATAGTCACAACATAGTATGGAATGACCCTTCGTGCAATTAAAATCAGAAATAGTACGGAATGACCCTTCGTGCAATATCACTCTTCCTCACCCAAACAACGGTCACAACCAAACGGGCAAGAAGGATAAATAAATAACAAGTACTATCCCGGCAAGGGAGTAACAACAATAACAATAAGGTCCTGGAAAGGGAACAATAACAATAACTTTCATAATCCGGTAAGGGTTCCGTAATTTAACCATCCCAGCAAGGGATTAATCATAATTCCTTTCAATACTTTCAACTTTAATTCAATAATATTCGTCATTCGAGCCAATGCTCCAAAATCTCAATATTTCACAATTTATTCTCAACTCTGCACAGTTGTAGCAATTATACTTTAACTTAAGTGAATTACAAATTTATCTCAAAACATGTATAGACAAAGACCCACGGCCATGCTAGACTCTGGTGTATAGACACTCGTCACCACGCCTATACACCGCACTCGATCAATTAGCAAATAGCAATTTATTATACTTTAATCCTATTCCCTCAAGCCAAAGTTAGATCAAACACTTACCTCGAAGGTTTACGGACAATTCAATCCTAAAGCGATGCCTCTCCATTCGAATTTGGCTCCAATTCGATCGTATCTATACACAATTTATTTAATTTCATCAATACTACTCAACAAACCAGACCGATTTCTTAATTAAAGTCCTTTTAACATGCTGTCCAAAAATTGCAAAATTGACCCCGGGCCCGCTTGGTCAAAACTCGAGGTTTGAACCAAAATAAATTCACCCATACTCCCACGAGTGCAAATATATAATTTGTTTTAAGATTCGACCCCATATTGGGGTTGAATTACCCAAAATTCTCAAAACCCTAACTTTGCTCAAAACCCATGATTTCTACCTTAATTTCATGATTTAGGCTTAGAAACTTGTTAATTTATGAAGGAAAAGCGAAGGAAATAAGCGGGAAATTACTTACTCGAATGGTCTGGAAGCTTGGGGGCTTTAATGGCTTCCTAGGGCTTGGAAGAGAAGAAGACTCGTGTTAAAAAGTGTAAAATTCCCGAGCTACTGATGTTGTCCCGTTTTTAAAAAAAAATTAACTGGGTGAAATTGCTCTATGCGATCGCGGGCAAGGGATGCGATCGCATAGAGTAAATGAGACTAGGAGAGAATTTGCTTTATGCGATCGCAAATAATTAAATGCGATCGCATAGAATGAACAGGCTGGACATTGCGATCGCGAACGACTTCATGCGATCGCATAGAACAAAACGTGGCAACTTGAAATTTACTCTATGCGATCGCGGAGGCTCCTATGCGATCGCATAGAGCAACATACCAGATACCAGCAAACAACAAAATACCAGATTTTCCAAGTCCAAAAACACTCCGACGCCTATCCAAAACTCACCCGAGCCCTCGGGGCTTCAAATCAAATATGCACACTGACTAAAAAACATCATACGAACTTTCTTGCATGATCAAATCGCCAAAATAACATCAAATTCAACGAATCTAACCCCAAAACTCATAAATTTCATTTCCAAAGTTCATAACTTCCAACTTTAGCTATTTAGGTCCGAAACACGTCAAACGACGTCCGTTTTCAACCAAACTTTACAGGAAGTGCTGAACCAATATTTATGACCTGTACCGGGCGTCGGAATCAAAATACGAGCCCGATACCTATATTTTCTAACTCATTTTCATTTTTCCTTAATAGTTTTAGAAAACAATTTAACAGAAAAATTCTTTTACCAGGGTTCTGGACCTCGGATTTCGACTCCGGGCACATGCCCAAGTCCCATATTTTTCTATGGACCTTCCGGGATGGTCTAATCTCGGGTCTGGGTCGGTTTACTAAAAATGTTTACCAAAGTAAATTATATCAATTTTGATATCATAATTTCTCAAATTTTTCACAGAATTCATATATTTTAACATAAAAATTTTTTGGCTTCGCGTCCGGACAGCGCACGCAAATCAAGGCAATAGAAAATGAGGTTTTCAAGGCCTTGAAAGCATGGAACAGATGAGGATAACAGGTGATGACCCTTTGGGTCGTCACAGTCAAGGTCCAAATACCATAACATTACATGCAATCACAGTGGCAAGAAATGACACATCAAAAGGTTTTGCCACAAGTTGAAACAAGACATTAGAGAAGGAAAGAAAGTTGAAATTATCGAGAACAATGTTGCTGCTATTGTTCGAGATGACCTTCTTTTTGCTTATGATGAAAACGTCATCAATTTGGTATCCCATGAGACGAGCTGGATAGTAGATTCTAGAGCTATCTCACATGTCATACCAAGAAAAAACTTTCTCATCTTATACTCCTGTTGATTCTGGAGTGTTAAAGATGGGTAATGCCAGTGAAGTTAAGGTGTTTAGTGTTGGCACATTTTTTTTGAAAACTAATAATGGTTCAACGTTAGTTCTTCAAGATGTCAAGCATGCTTTAGATTTTCTTTCAATTTGATCTCCGCCGGAAGATTAGATGATGAAGGTTACCATAATGCCTTCGTTAATGGACAATGGAAGCATACCAAGGGCTCGTTAGTAGTGGCTCGAGGAGTCAAGTCTGGTCATTTATATGTGATACCTATTCTTAATGACTCCATAAATCTGGTGAAAAGTGACACTTTAAGATTAAGTCACATGAGCGAGAGGGAAATTACGTGTCTAGCTAAGAAAAGTTTTCTTTCTGGAGTGAAACAAGCAAAGCTGAAAAGGTGTTTCCATTGTTTAGCTGGAAAACAAAAAAGGATTTCCTTTCATAGCCTTCCTCCTTCAAGAAAGCCCGATTTATTGGAGCTAGTACACTCTGATTTGTGGTCCTTTTAAAGTAAAGTCAAAAGGTGGTGCACTTTACTTTGTGATCTTCACTGATGATCATTCTTGTAAGCTTTGGGTATATCCTTTGAAATCTAAAGATCAAGCACTTGGTGTGTTTAAGGAATTTCAAGCCTTAGCTGAGAGACAGACGGGGAAGAAATTAAAATGTATTCGCATTGACAGTGGTGGTGAATATTGTGGTCCCTTTGATAACTATTGCAAGGAACAAGGAATTTGTCATCAGAAAACTCCGCCCAAGATGCCTTAATTGAATGGTTTGGCAGATAAGATGAATAGAACTCTAGTTGAGAGAGTTAGATGCTTGCTATCAGAGGCTAAACTTCCAAAATACATTTTTGGTTTTCCAAAGATGTTGCTTTGGATAGTGATGTCCCAAATTGTTTGCCAAAGATGTTTCTTATGATCACCTAAGAGTTTTGGGTGTAAAGCTTGTGTGCATGTTTCTAAAGATGAGAGATCGAAACTGGATGTCAAACTAAGCAGTGCATCTTTATCAGTTATGATCAAGATGAGTTTGGATATCATTTTTAAGATGTAATTCCTTAGTTGATATTGATCCAGTTTCAATTGCTAAGGCACCTGTTGCACATAAAGGAACCCAAGATAATAATGAAGATAGTGATCAAGATCAAAATAATTATCATGGTGGAGATGTTATGGATGCTCCAGTTGATGAAGTTATGGTTGATCAACAACCAATTCCTGCTTAGGTAACTACTTCGAACGCTCCTGAAACTTATCTTAGAAGATTTACTAGGGAAAAGCAAAAATCCATGCGCTATCCTCCTGATGAGTATGTACTTTTAACTGACATGGGAGAACCTGATAGTTATGATGAAGCCATGCAAGTTACTCACAAATATCAGTGGATAGAAGCCATGGAAGATGAGATGAAGTCACTCCATAAGAATGGCACATATGAGTTAGTTAAATTGCCGAAAGGTAAGAAAGCTTTATCAAACAATAGGATATTCAGAGTAAAGCAGGATAACCATACTTTTGCGCCCAGATACAAGTTGAGGTTAGTTGTTAAAGGCTTTGGCCAGAAGTAGGGAGTTGGCTTTGATGAAATTTTCTCCCCTGTTGTGAAGATGTCTTTTATTTGTGTGGTTCTAGGCTTAGCCACGAGTCTAGATTTAGAGGTTGAGCAGATGGATGTCAAGACTGCTTTTCTTCATGGTGATTTAGATGAAGAGATTTATATGGAACAACCTGAAGGTTTTGTAACTAAGGGAAATGAAAATTACTGCAAATTGAAAAGAGCCTGTATGGATTGAAAAAAGCTCCAAGGCTATGGTATTTGAAGTTTGAATCTGTCATAGAAGAACAGGGGTACAAGAACACTTCTTTAGACCACTGTGAATTCTTACGAAAATTCTCTGATGGTGATTTTATTGTCTTATTCCTTTTTGTGGATGATAGGCTTATTGTTGGCAAGAATAAATCTAGAATTGTAGTCCTAAAAAAGAAGTTAAGCAAATCGTTTACAATGAAGTACTTGGGGCCAGCAAAAAAAAATCTTGGGCATTCAAATCCACCGACACAGAGATATAAATGAGATATTTTTATCCCAAAAGTAATATATTGAGAAGGTACTCAAGAGGTTCAATATGAAAGATGCAAAATTGGTTAGTACTCCGGTTGCTAAACACTTCAATTTGAGTATTAGTCAGAGTCCATCTACTGATAAAGAGAAAAAAGCGATGTCTCATATTCCTTACTCTTTTACCGTTGGTAGCTTGATATATGCTATGGTTTGCAGAAAGATCGGATATTGCACATGCCGTTTGTACTGTTAGCATATTCCTTTCTAATCCCGAAAAAGAACATTGGGATCCAGTAAAATGGATTTTAAGGTATCTGAGAGGTACTGTAGATTTGAAGTTATGCTTTGACAATGACATGCATGAACTTGTTTGTTACACAGACTCTGATTTAGGAGGCAATCTTGATAATTCAAGATCCACTTTCGGTTATTTGATCACTTTTTCAGGGAGAGCTATTTCTTGGAAATCTAGACTACAGAAGTGCATAGCTCTATCCACCACAGAAGAAGAATATATTGCTGCCATAGAAGGTGCCAAAGAACTATTATGGATGAAGGAGTATATTAATGATCTTAGCTTACATCTTATTTTGTGATAATTAGAGTGCTATCTATCTCACCAAGTACTCCACTTTTCATTCTAAGACCAAATATAAAAATAAAAAGCATTATTGGAAAAGAATGGTCGTAGATGAGGTTGAGAAGATACACACCGATAAAAATCTTCCGAATATGCTGATAAAGGCGGTGGTTACAGATAAACATGAATTTTGCAGAAAATTGGCAGGCATAAAGCCTATCAATATTTCCTCTACTTGAAGACATATTTGGCCCCTGGCTGGAGGGGAAATTTGTTGGGCCCATACCAGTATTGTCCCGCCAAAAGCCCAATGGCCTAATCCTATTCTCTTTTGATTTTCATTCATATTTGGAATTGGATTCGGTGTTTATTCCTATTTAGAGTTGGTTTTGGCTTTAAGAGAAAGCACCACACATGATCTATAAATATGAAAACCTTGGAGAATCATTCTATGCTCATTGGTACAAGTCTTGGGAAGACTTAAGACATTAGAGTGGTTTTTAAGAGAGCTTTCATCAAGAGAAAAAAAGAGAAGAAAAATATTCATTTTACTGCAGATTTTATTCCGACCAACCAACTTTGCATTACGCTTTTCGATTTCTTGACCGTTGGATCGGTCTAAAAATTTGGCTGAGTATTCATAACATCTTGATTTTTGATTTGGAAGGTGGAGGTTGGAGTTTGAGGCTTGTAGAATCTGATTTCGAGCCCTCAACAATAACTCCAGTTTTGTGACTTCTTCTCCTTATTCAATTGATTTGTTGTTGCTCTTGTTGCTACATATTTTGCAATTATTGTGTAGCCAATTTGGAGAACTTTTGTAACCCTCTTATTGTTATAGTAGAGCTTTTTGAATCTTTGTGATCCCGTGATTTTTATCTTCGATTTGAAGGGTTTTTTCGTTAAAATTTTGTATTATTTATCTTCTTTATTTTCGGGTTTGCCTCTTCCTCGACATAACATGTTTGGTAGGAAGGAAAATATTTTCATATTTTTTACTGTTTGGTTGGCGTAAACATTTTGGAAAATATTTTCCTCCAATTGGAGGAAAATATTTTCGCTATCAAGAGAAGGGAAAACATTTTCCAAAACTCTTTTACAAACTTCCCCACCTATTCCCCGTCTCCCAACCCACCTCGCCCCCATCCCACCCTACCCCACCCCCGCCTCCGCCCTAAATAAAAATATTATTATTAGTATTTTCTTTTCATAATTTTTTTTATTTTAAAAAAAAATATACTTTTTTTCATAATGAAGCATAAATTTCAAGGTTGTTTTGCGTAAAAAAGTAAAGCAGTACATTAGTTCCTTTGAGTGTGTGAAGTTTTAGAAGAATAATTAAATTGTTGAAGAAAATAGTGTTCTGAAAACCTAGGGTATTTGGGGGGAAGGGGGGAGAACAAGGAAACATGGGGACTTGAGGGAAGGGGATGGGGAGAGTAACACAAAAATATATTTTTCTAAAAATATATTTGCTATTCCCTAACCAAACACTAGAAAATATTTTCTGGAAATAATTTTTCACTCACCAATCACAAAAAAAAAAAATAATAAAATCAATCATTTTCCATGAAAACATTTTCCCTAATATAAAAACATGCTAAGAGTCTATTTCGAGAGTCTAGCAATAACAGGAAGAGGCCCATTGTTATGGTTAGAGAAAGGTCAAAGTTATTCAATTCTCAAAAGTAAATTTTTGACATTAAAAATACACGAATATTACTCGTAATAAGTTACATTCTCCTCAAATCAATGAGTTTAAAAATACATTTCAAAATGTTCATTGATTTAGTTTAAATTTCAAGAAGCAAGAGTTCACCAATATTTCTCTCAGGTTTTATGTGACTGGTTTATTAATTATACTTGGTCTTACCCCTTTCTTTTTCTAAGTTAATCATATGATATTCAGAACCCAATAATAATTCAACTAATTTAGATTTATGTTGCGCAAAAACCTATTAAAAGGAAAGTGTTTCCTCTCAGGGATTTTTCTGTTCCAGAACTCAAACCTAAGACATCTATTAAGGTGAAGGGATTGATATCCATGGCACTGCATCAATTTATATTATTCCTTCAATTGGTTATAAAGAGTTTCCAATTCTATTGTTCTTTTCTAGACCAAGATGTTGTAGACGATAAGAGTGTACAAAGAAAATCGATAAATCTCACCAAACCGTTAATCCGAGTCAAACCGGAAAAAAAAACCCGATCATGGATTGGTTTGATTTGGTTTGGTGTTGGAAAAAATAACCCGACCATAATTGGTTTGGTTTGGTTTTAACTAAAAAAAAGTCAAACCGAAATCAAACAAACCCGAGATTACATTTATTCAATTTTTACAAATATTTTATACATATAAATATTTATTTTTTATACAATTCATAAATATTTCTTAAACTTTTTCATAGTTTTATCTTTAAACATATTATTTCAAATTTGGAATTAACATTCTTGAGTAGTCCAATAAACTTTATAGTTCATAAAGGTAGTAATTCAAATAACTTCACATCAATACTAATGCTAACAAAGAAAATTCAATTCAACATTAGAAATGACAATGGTGGTGGATATCTATTTTTTAGTTTTGCATTGTTTATATTGAAAATGCATAACTTAGTTTATCTTTTTCTTTAGTGCTTAATTGTGTAACTAATATACTTATTTTAGCATGACTTATATACTACTTTTAGATTATGTTAATATTTATTATGGCTTATTACTCAGTAGTGTTTTCTTTATGGATTTTAGTATTTTTGTTATTGAATATTTTAGTACAATGCTATGACTCATCTCATATTATTATATTATTTTCTTGAAAAATACATTATATAGTTGTATCCTTGTAGGACTAGAGAAATATATGGAGCACAAGTTATATATTTGTGGTATGAAGACTTATCGGGAAAACAAAAACCGAAAACCCGAAAAAACCGAAAAACCTGAGAAAATCCAAGATTGAAAAATCCGACTTCGTTGGTTTGGTTTGGTTTATAGATTTAAAAATCCGACACTATTGATTTGATTTGGTAATTGAAAAATCTGAACCAACCCGACCTACGTACGGGTCCCTAGCAGACGGATAAACTTTAGGTAAGATTCCCGGATCACGCTCGAGATTCAAATGTTCTTACTAAATCATGACTTCTTAATTTTTCTTTTTTATAAATATAATATGATTTCCGTAAACTAATCTTTTCACCAAGGAATAGAACATTTGAGATGGGTATAATTGATGCATCATGGTTTGCAGAAGAAATAGTACTATTTAAAAAAAAAAAAAAACTATCTGATATTCGAAACTTATCGATTTGATTTATCTGAAATTTCATCGGAGACCTAAAAAGGCTGAAACTTACCCTACTAGGGTTTCTTCAAACCCAAATTAAGGCTCAAATCCCATATCTCATGCAAAGGAATTTCATCCTTTTATATACTCAAGATAATGAAAGAAAGAACATAAATCTTTTATCTCTTTCTTTTTGGATCTTGATTCTTGATATTCCTTTTAATCTTTCTTTTCTTAAGGTTAGCAACGCTCATGATTTAATGAAATGACTAGCCACTGTGAATTGAAACAGTTTAAAGCTCAATTCTCTCTTCACATATTGGAAAAGATAAGTACACTATCCGGTACACTAGCGTACGTTAATTAATTATTTAATTATTATAGCCTAAAATTGTCACTTTAACAAACATATTTTATGCCACATTCCAAAGAACTTTCTTGTCCCTAATTAAAACGTGTCGCGAGATAAGTGGTTTTAATATGAATATTTTTTGAAAATATTTTGGCTATTGGATGTTTAAATAAAAGTTGCGCTTGACGAAAGCTTAATGGAGGTATTTTTGCTTGTAATTTTCTATCTTATTGGTCAAACATAATTATTCTTGTATCAAATTAAAGCGCTCGAGCAAGAAAACAAATACATAGATAAAATGTATAATAATTATGTTAAGCGCTACTGTGTTAAAACACGAAATCAGAAAACTGTTACAAAATAAAAGAAACTGGAAAACAGTAAAGAATAAGAAATATTTCGAGTCCACAATTTGCTTGTGCGTCCTTAAGGAATTTTAACCCCCACACACGTTGCCAAGATAACGGATTAAATCCTCCCGGGATGAAATGGAATAAACCTTCCTGCAACATTGGCAATACAAACTGTAGAATACCAACGAACTCAAAGAACGGAGCAAAATCACACTTACGAATTTGAGAGTAAGACTGCGAATTAGAATGCAGTATTTTCAGAAAGAAGGAAGTTATGTAATTTTTCAGTGTGTTAAAAACGAAGCCATGCCTCAAAATTTATAGGTAATTATTGGAAGAGGTGTGATGTTTGTTCTGGAAAAGGTGTCTGTTCAGAAGTTTACGCGTCCTGCCGCGGTCCTACCGCGGTTACGCCAAGACCGCGGCCAGAGTGACCCTCTGAATCTGCAGCAGTGTTCTGGCGCGGTCCTACCGCGGTCACGCCCGGACAACGGCTAACTAACTGATATTTAATTAATTATTAAATAATTAATTAAATAAATTTTGTCCAAAAATAATCTTATCAATCGATCATTTGACAAATCCAAATCCAAATCCAAAGCCAAAGCCGAAGCCGAGCCGAGTGAGCGACGACGACGACGAAGCGAGGGTTCATTCTCTTCAACTCCTTTTAAGAGCTTTATGATGTAATTCTATATATAAGCACACAAATGTAGTTGTCTCTCACCAATGAGGGACAAAGTGCAAGTCAAAAGCTCACTTCATTTAAAATTTTCATTTCCCTCCATTTTATTTCCCACCATTTCCAATTCACACTCTTAGACTTTTAAAGCCCAATGCTTAAAGTCTTAAGCCCAATGCTTAATGTCCAACAATCCCCCACATGAATGAGAATGACTGTAACAAGAATAATCATAGATGAAAGTTGTGTGATTTGCAAGTAAGGATTAATTGCATCTGGATAAGTAGGTTTCCTTTTGAACTTTCCGTAGTGAACATATGTCGGATATACTCGGTCAATTGGTAGATTTGATATCTTTGAACTGTCGAACTTTAGTGTATACCTAGACAACCATATGTCACACAACCAACTCTTAACCGTCTTTTGGTTCTCATTGTTGTGTTCGTTTCAGCCATGAACACCGCCTGATTTCATAAGTGCGTAGAGAATTGGCCTTACAGAATTCTCATTGAAGCGGCTTCCACTTCACACTTACATAGGTGATTCCTAAACGTGTAATCCTTTAGATTGACACTATTTGATAAATACCTCATCAAACTTAGGTAATCATTAAAGAACATGTAAAGTTCTATCCTTGTTACTGAACATTGTCTTCATCATGAGAATGGACCAAAGATATTATTTTGACAATGTTGAACCGGTCAATCACAACTTTGTTTGAGCTCCTTGAACCTAGATCTCGGAACATCCAAAATTCTAGGTAGAGTTACCGCCATGTTGACTTGTCCTCGGCCATAGTCCCATTCCCTTAGATGATTTCTCAACTCCCTCTCTAGTTAAGCCTTTTGTAAGCGGATCCGCAACATTATCCTTTGATCTTACATAATCAATAGTGATAATTCCACTAGAAAGTAGTTGTCTAACGGTATTATGTCTTCGTCGTATATGACGAGACTTTCCGTTATACATAACGCTCCCTGCCCGTCCTATTGCAGCCTCACTATCGCAATGTATGCAAATAGGAGCCAAAGGTTTTGGCCAGAACGGAATGTCTTCTAAAAAATTCCGAAGCCATTCAGCTTCTTCACCGGCTTTATCCAATGCTATAAACTCTGATTCCATTGTAGAGCGAGCAATACACGTCTGTTTAGAAGACTTCCAAGATACTGCTCCTCCACCAACAGTAAACACATATCCACTTGTGGACTTTGTTTCTGTTGAGCCGGTTATCCAATTTGCATCACTATATCCTTCGATAACTGCAGGATATTTATTGTAGTGCAAAGCGTAGTCTTGAGTATACTCCAAGTATCCCAGAACTCGTTTCATTGCCACCCAGTGATGTTTGTTGGGATTACTTGTGAATCTACTAAGTTTACTTATCGCACAAGCTATATCAGGTCGTGTACAGTTCATGATGTACATTAAGCTTCCCAACACACGAGCATACTCCAATTGAGACGTACTTTCACCTTTATTCTTTATAAGATGATGATTTAAGTCAATTGGAGTTCTTGCACTTCTAAATTCCAAGTGTTTGAATTTTTCAAATACCATTTTCACGTAATATGATTGAGACAAAGCTAGAACCTGAGGAGTCCTCTGTATTTTAGTTACTAGAATTACATCGGCAACTCCTAAGTCTTTCATATCAAACTTACTAGCAAGCATGCGCTTAGTAGCTTGAATGTCGGCAATGTCTTTGCTCATTATTAGCATATCATCAACATATAAGCAAACAATGACTATATGATTTGGAACGTTCTTAATGTAAACACATTTATCACATTCATTAATCTTAAAGCCATTTGACAACATTGTTTGGTCAAATTTTGCATGCCATTGCTTGGGTGGTTGTTTTAGTCCATAAAGGGACTTAACAAGTTGACACACCTTCTTTTCTTTTTCCGGAACCACAAACTCTTGGGGTTGGTTCATGTAAATTTCTTCCTCTATATCACCATTTAAGAAGGCTGTTTTTACATCCATTTGATGGATTTGAAGACCATACAAGGCGGCTAACGCTATTAGCATCCGAATGGATGTAATTCTTGTTACCGACGAGTATATGTCAAAATAGTCAAGACCTTCTCGCTGTATAAATCCTTTGACAACAAGTCTTGCCTTGTATTTATCAATAGTACCATCGCCTTTCATTTTCTTCTTGAAAATCCATTTAGAACCCAATATTTTGTTACATGGAGGAAGATCAACCAATTCCCAAGTATGGTTGCTCAATATGGATTCTATTTCACTATTGACAACTTCTTTCCAATATTGTGCNGGACCGAATGAAGTAGATGTCCTTTGACGTTTATTTCTTCTCGGATTTTTCTCATTAGGCATACCATCTATTATTTCCTCCCGAGGTCGTTTTGACTTTTGGTAGGTCACTTCACTTTCCTTTTTATACGGATAAATAGTTTCAAAGAATTCAGCATTATCTGATTCTATTATCGTATTAACGCAAATCTCAGGACTTTCTAACTTATGAACCAGAAAACGATATGCCTTGCTATTGGTTACATATCCAATAAATACACAATCAACCATTTTTGGAGCTATCTTAACCCTTTTAGGTTTAGGAACTTGTACTTTAGCTGAACATCCCCACACTTTGAAGTATTTCAAGCTGGGCTTCCTTTCTTTCCATTTTTCATAGGGAATGGACTGTGTTTTACTATGAGGTACACGATTGATTATTCGGTTAGCTGTAAGTATAGCTTCCCCCCACAAGTTCTGTGATAAATCAGAACTTATCAACAACGCATTCTTCATCTCTTTCAACGTTCGATTCTTTCTCTCCGCAATTCTATTAGATTGTGGAGATTAAGGGGCAGTTGTTTGGTAAATAATGTCATTTTCCAAACATACTTCTTCAAAAGGAGATTCATATTCGCCACCCCTATCACTTCTTATCATTTTGATCTTTTTATTTAGTTGTATTTCAACTTCACTCTTGCATTGCTTGAAACCATCAATTGCCTCATCTTTACTATTAAGTAAATAAATATAGCAATATCTTTTGCTATCGTCAATAAAAGTAATAAAATACTTTTTCCACAGCGAGATGGTGTTGACTTCATGTCACAAATATCTGTGTGAATTAAGTCTAAAGGACTTGAATTCCTTTCAACGGACTTATAAGGATGCTTAGCATACTTTGATTCCACACATATTTGACATTTGGAATTAATGCAATCAAATTTTGGCAATACTTCTAAATTTATCATTTTTCGCAAAGTTTTGAAGTTGACGTGACCTAAGCGTGAATGCCATAAAGTGTTTGACTCAAGTAAGTAAAAAGAAGCATTAACTTTATTGATAGGAACTACTATTATATTTGGTTTAAAAAGGCCCTCATTCAGGTAAACTTTTCCTACATACATATCATTCTTACTTAATACAACACTATTAGAAACAAAAATACATTTGAATCCATTCTTGACAAGAAGTAAGGTAGACACAAGATTCTTGCGAATTTCTGGAACATGGAGAACTTGGTTTAGAGTCGCTATTTTTCCTGATGTCATCTTCAATGCAATCTTGCCAACTCCTTCAATTTTCGCTGTAGACGAATTTCCCATAAAAATTGTCTCGTCGGGTCCTGCGGGGGCATAAGAAGAAAATAACTCCTTGTTAGCACAAACATAGCGAGTGGCTCCAGAATCTATCTACCATTTTTTAGGATTTCCTACCAAGTTGCATTCAGACAACATGGCACACAAGTTCTCTATTTCTTCAGCATTTTCAACCATGTTAGCTTGATTCTTCTTCTTCTTCTTCTTCTTATCATTCTTTGGTGCACGATAATCCACGGCCTTATGCCTAAATTTTCCACAGTTGTGGCAATCACCCTTGAGCTTTTTCTTGCTTGGGTAATTCTTTGGTCTAGAAGCCTTCTTTCTTTTCTTGTTTTGTGGCGCCTCCTCAACAATGTTAGCCCTTATTATTGTCGAGTTTTCACGTGACTTCTTTTCAGCATTTTTGTTGTCTTCTTCTATCCTCAAACGCACAATCAAGTCTTCAAGTGTCATCTCCTTCCGCTTGTGTTTTAGATAGTTCTTAAAGTCTTTCCACAATGGAGTTAATTTCTCAATGAAAGCGGCAACTTGAAAGGCCTCATTTATGACCATACCTTCAACAATAAATTCATAGTAATTAATAACAAGATAAATCTTATTAATAAAATTATTGATTCGGGTCATACCTTCAGCAATGAGGTCATGCATAATAACTTGTAATTTTTGGACTTGAGTTATGACCGACCTAGTGTCAATCATCTTGAAATCCAAAATCCTTGCAGCCACAAACTTCTTAAGTCCGGCATCCTCAGTCTTGTACTTTTTCTCAAGCGTATTCCATAACGCTTTTGAAGTTTTCATGACATTATAGACATTGTAAAAGCTATCTTCCAAACAACTCAAAATTTAGTTTTTGCACAAGAAATCAGAATGTTTCCATGCTTCAGTTACAACAAATCGTTCGTCATCTGGAGTGTTTTCTGCTAGGACCGGAGGATCCTCCTTGATGAATCGCTGCAAACTCAACGTAGTAAGATAGAAGAGCATCTTCATTTGCCAGCGTTTGAAGTTGATACCGAAAAACTTTCCAGGTTTTTCTGCTGGTGCCATAACATGAGCAGGAGTTGAACGGCTTGACGAGGCAGCAACATTCGTAACAGTAGCACCTGCTCCCGCAACATTTCCATTAGTTTGGTTTTCATTCGTCATTTTTCTGTAAAGTTGGAAACAAAACAGAACTTTGTTAAATTAGTGAAGTTTTGATATCTTCAAACTGAATACCAAATCAAACATACAACACGTAACAATGGTGAAGTTTTTATATACTTCAAACTCGTACGTTTATTATTCCGGTAAAGTTTTGATATACTTTAAACCAAACAGAATAATTATTGGAGTAGAAAGCATGAAGGCTTTAGTCTCCAAACCAGTATGCAAAATATAAATAACAATTCAATATATATTTCAATGCAGAAATGTTAGTATAAAATTTATTAAGCTTGTTAAGCGCTACTGTGTTAAAACACAAAATCAGAAAACTGTTAGAAGAATAAAAGAAACTGAAAAACAGTAAAGAATAAGAAATATTCCGAGTCCACAATTTGCTTGTCCGTCCTTAAGGAATTTTAACCCCCTCATACGTTGCCAAGGTAATGGATTAAATCCTCCCAGGATGAAATGGAATAAACCTTCCTGCAATAGTGGCAATGCAAACTGCAGGATACCAACGAACTCAAAGAACGGAGCAAAATCACACATACGAATTTGAGAGAGAGAGAGACTGCGAATTAGAATACAGTATTTTCAAAAAGAAGGAAGTTTTGTAATTTTCAGTGTGTTAAAAACGAAGCCATGCCTCAGAATTTATAGGCAATTATTGGAAGAGGTGTGATGTTTGTTCTGGAAAAGGTGTCTGTTCAGAAGTTTACGCGTCCTGCCACGGTCCTACCGTGGTTACGCCAGGACCGCGTCCAGAGTGGTCCTGTGAATCTGCAGCAGTGTTCTAGCGCGGTCCTACCGCGATCACGCCCAGACAGTGGCTAACTAAGCGAGCGACGACGACGACGACGACGCGAGAGTTCATTCTCTTCAATTCCTTTTAAGAGCTTTAAGAAGTGATTCTATATATAAGCACACAAATGTAGTTGTCCCTCATTGATGAGGGACAAAGTGCAAGTCAAAAGCTCACTTCATTCAAATTTTTTATTTCCCTCCATTTTATTTCCCACTATTTCCAATTAACACTCTTAGACTTTTAAAGCTCAATGCTTAAAGTCCAACAAAACACTCCTGATTAAGTAAAGAATAAACTGCCTGAAATTAGAAATATTACGTACTACTTTTATAGGGAAATTAACCACATTTCCTGTTATATATGTATTAAAAGAAATTAATCTTGTCTTGCCTCTATTCATACGCGTGAAATTAATTCTCCTCTTTTCTTTTTTTTCCCGAAATATAATAATATAGGAGTCAGAAGTGTGAATGAGAAGAATTGAGGATTTTTTACAGATTAAGACAAGCGGGGAATGTGCATTATGTAATTTGAGCATATCAATCCTTGAATACTTTTTAAAGTCGTTCTCTATTTTATACTTCAGATTTCCTATGCCCTTTAGTTTTCAGTATTTTCCTCATTTTCTATATTTTGTTAAATGCAATTTTGTTGGTGGTCGTTTTACAATAATAATAATACATTATATTTCAATCTCAAGTAAAGTTAGGTTCGTGTATATAAATTTTCTCTAAAATTAATGTGGGGATTCATTGATTTGATTATATTTTTCTGATCGTGAACATATAGTAAAGTAATCATCCTTCTTTAACCAGATTTATGACCAATTAAATCTCTTGATTCTGCGGCGGGTCAGCTTAAAGCAAACTATGTACATTTTACGTGGCTATCTGTCCAATGTGGTACCACATTTGTTTTGCTTCCCGTTGGTGCTCATTGAAATATGGTCTCATTTGCAATCATTTCTGACTAATAAAATAGTCATAATATTCATTGATAGAACAAAAGGACAAATCCAACGTGTGGTTCCAATATTTTATTTGTCCAAGATTTGATGTGGATAGGAGGTGCATGCTTTGTCTTGTCTATGTTTGGCGCAAACAAAGGGAAAATATTTGGACGAAAAAGCCAAAAAACAAAATTAGACACTCCACGTCTCCACGTTATCAATATCTAAATTTTCCATTATAAAGAAGCAAAGCCCAAAATTTCTCAAACCTTATAATTCTTGCTTAGATTCTTTGTATGTGTTAAGAATACATTAAATATAATATTTAGTTACACATTCAGTAACTAAGACAAATTATAATCCGATGGTAAGTTCAACTCATAAATTTCAATCCTATAATAGAATATACCCCACTATCATTTTGTTATACTTATCTTGTCACACACACGATGGAGGGCCAGCAAGCAGAACTAGCAGGCTTCTAGGCTGGCAAGCATATGAAGAAGGGATGCACATGTTATCTTAGATGAATCTCACATCGAAATGAGAAAAGAAAGTGAAGAGCTTTATAAGGCATAACATAAATTCACATGATACATGCGCTTTGAGCTCGATAATGGCATAGCCCAAAGATCAAATCCATGAGATTTGTTAAGCCAAAGCGAACATGCCATGAACTTTGGGGTGTGATATACTTTCAATCTGTTGTTCCTCTTGTGAACTCGCTAATTCTATTCATGGGATAAATCAATTTTTCCCTTTATTTTGTGTTAAAAATCAATCTTTCTTGACGTTCAACTATACACATTATTCTTCTGTTATCTCAAGATTCTGTCATTAACCCTTTAAATATTAATACATTCCATTACTTTACATTTTAATACGTTCACCTTAATTCTGCTCAAAGTTTTTGTATCATGACATTTATTCCTCTTTCGGTTTCCCGACATTGGTAAAATTGTCTTTATGTTCTTTCCATACTTCTATTTTAAAAGTCATTACATTAATTTGAAAAGATTTTCACCCTATACTAATATTAGTTTCTCAAGTATAATTGTCACAATTCGGAGTTCTCACTTTCGGGATCGTGATAGAGCATAATATTCCACTTGCCAGGCAAGCCAACCTTAGATACATTTTTAGTCATTTTTAAACAAATAAAATTTAAATGATGCCAATTACTAAACAAATGAGATGGAACCAAAATAAAGTGCGGAAAACCAATGCAACTGAAATATAAAATACATCCCCGAATCTGGTGTCACAAGTACATGAGCTACTAGAATAATACAAATAAAGGTCTGAATGAAAGTAAAGTTGTCTGAAAGAAAATATACAGCTAAGATAGAGCAAAAGGGGACTTCATGGCTGCAAACGCCGAGCAATTGTACCTCAAGTCCCCGTATTGATAGCCAACCCGAGCAATCTACAGGCTGATGCTGGGAGCGACTCTAAAATCTGCACAAGAAGTGCAAAGTATAGTATGAGTACAACCAACCCCATGTACTCTGTACGTGTCGAGCCTAACCTCGACGAAATAGTGACGAGGCTAAGGCGGGTCACTTACAATAACCTGTACACAGTATAAAATATTGACAGGAATGAAAAATGCGAAAACGAAATATGGTAGTTAACTCATGGAAATAACTCAATCCTCAAGGAAAATCAGTAAATACTAGAAATACCAATCCTTAGAGTCTCACACAAAAGCATCGAGGTCAACACAATACAATAAGGACTAGAAAACACATAAACTATTGCGGCGCACAATCCGATCCCACCGTATAATACTATCCACCCTTATTCCACCATGTAAATAATAATAATAATAATTATAAATAACTATATGTTGCGGTGCACAACCCGATGCCACCATATAATCAAAGTCAATATCATAATTCACCTGTGTTTCACCATATTAATCCACCCTTATTTCACTTGTTATGACACGCAACCTGATCCAACCGTATCAATATAAATTCACCCTTATTTCACCTATTGTGCATATAACCTGATCCATAAATAAATCAACAAATGCAATCGATTTAACAACCCGAATCACAAGAATTTCTGCGATTAACGAATATGAAAGCTACAATTGAATAAGGAATATCGTACCAAATCATGAAAGGCTACAACTCATACTGAGCAACAAGACAAGTCAGATGTACGTCAGTTAGAGGGTACAAGCAAGACAATTAAGGAAATTATCAATTAAGCATGGAAACATGGAAGATATTTACATTTATAAAGCGAGAATAATAGATGACAAGCAACAAGTTGAGGCATAGGAAGCAACTATGGCATGTAACAATTAACACATGGAACACTATAATTAATGAAATACGGATAGGTATGGAAATAAGTAATTGGCGGCGTATAGACACTCGTCACCTTGCATATATGCCACAACACATGAAATTCACATAGCACATAGATCAAGAGTTCGTATTCCCTCAAATCAAGGATAGACCCAACACTTACCTTACTCCGCAATACCCTCAGAGTTCTACCAAGGCCTTTCCTCTAGAATTCGTCTCCAAACAAACGATATCTAATAAATTATTGACCAAATGATCCAAAATACTGCTCATAAATGAAAGAGGTTCAATTTAAATCGTTACTGAAAAAGTCAACAAAAGTCAACCCCGGGCCCGCTTGGTCAAAACTTAGGATTCAGACCAAAACCTGATTAACCATTCATCCTCGAGCACGATTATGTAATTTATTTTAAAATTCAATAGCAATTCAAGGTCTAAATTCCAATTTTACAAATCCATAATTCTATCCAAATCCCTAATTTCTATCATGAAAATTCTAGATTTAGTGCTGCAAACTTATAAAATGTAATGGCAATTAAGAAAAGTAGATTAAAGTTACTTACCAATGAATTTAAGAAGAAAAGTTCTTGGAAAAATCGCCTCTAAGGTGTTTAGGGTTGAGAGTTTGTGAAAAATGAGCTAAATCCCGATTTCTTTTTTTTTTCCAGGCGCAGATATCGCAATTGCGACTTGAGATTCGCAATTGTGAACCCCGCAAATGTGATACATGCTTCGCAAATGAGAAGAAGCCCCATCTATGCTATCATCTTATTTGCAATGATTTTTTCGCAAATGCGAACTTTGGATTATTTGCAAATATGCGACCTATTGATCGCTATTGCAATCTCAGCCGAGCCAGCCCATCGTCGCAAATGCGAAGATATTATTCGCAATTGCGAACCTGACAAGAAATGATTTTTTTTGCAAATGCGAACACTGACCTTGCAATTGCGAGGTCAAAGAGCTGCACCAGAATAGAGTTCATTAGCTATATTTCTTAAGTCTAAACCAATCTGAAGCCTATCCGAAACTCACCCGAGCCCTCGGGTCTCCAAACCAAACATGCACACAAGTCCCAAAGTATCATACGAACTCGCTCGCGTGATTAAGATACTAAAATAACACCTAAAACTACGAATCAGACACCAAAATGAATGAAATTTTTAGAGAAACTTAAGGACTTACCATTTTCCAACCGGATGTCTGAATCACGTCAAATCAACTCTATTTTCTACCAAATTGCAGAAAAGTCATAAATACATTAATGAACTTATACCAAGCTCCAAAACTAAAATTCAGACCCGGTAGCAATAAAGTCAAACTACGGTAAAACTTGGAATTTCTTTAAACCTTTAAACTTCGAGTTTTCAACAAATGGCCATAATTCGGGTTAGGAACTTCGAAATTCGATTTCGGACATACCCCTAAGTCCAAAATCACAATACACATCCACTAGGAACACCAAAACACAGATACATGTCAGTTTGCTTAAAATATTGACCAAAGTCAACTCAAATAAGTTTTAAAGTACGATTTCACATTTTAATCACTTTTTCATATAAAAACCTTTCGAGAAACACTGACTGCGCACGTAAATGGAGAAAGGCTAAATACAGTTATTTGGGGTATTTAAAAACTGAATAGAGGGTTAAAACTATAAATGACCTATCGTGTCATCACATTCCCCACCTCTAGAACAAATATTCGTCCTCGAACGGACATAGAAAAGTAGATGGACTAGTGAAAAAGTGTGGATATCTACTCCACATGCCCGAATCAGACTAAGTGGATGCCTCGATCGGCTGACCTCTCCATTACATTTGAACTGAAGGATAACTCTTAGACCTCAACTGCAGGACCTGCCGAGCTAGAATAGCCACCGGCTTCTCCTCATAAGTCAAATCCTTGTCCAATTGGACTGAGCTGAAATCTAATACATGGGACGGATCATCGTGATACTTTCGGAGCATGGATGCGTGGAATACCAGATAGACTGCTGATAAACTAGGTGGCAATACTAGCCTGTAGGCCACCTCACCCACTCTCTCAAGAGTCTCTAAAGGTCCAATATACCTAGGGCTCAACTTGCCCTTCTTTTCGTACCTTATCACACCCTTCATGTGTAAAACACTGAGCAATAACCTTTCTCCGACCATGATTGCGACATCACGAACTCTACGGTTGAAATAACTCTTATGCCTAGACTGAGCTGTGCAAAGCCGATCCTGAATAATCTTGACCTTAACCAAGGCATCCTGTACCAAATCTATAAACAACATTCCCCGGCTCGAACCATCCAACTAGAAAATGGTACCACCTATCGTATAATGCCTCATAGGGAGCCATCTAAATGCTCGAACGATAACTGTTGTTGTAGGCAAACTCTGCAAGTGGCAAGAAGTGATACCAAGAAACCCCGAAATCCATAACACAAGCGCAAAACATGTCCTCAATATCTCAATAGTGCGATCGGATTGTCCGTCCGTTTGGGGATGAAATGCTATACTCAACTCGATTTTCATGCCCAACTCATGTTGTATTGCCCTCCAGAAGTGCGAGGTAAACTACGTGCCTCGCTCAGAAATGATAGACACGAACATACCATGAAGACAAATGATTTTGCGATGTGGATCTTAGCCAACCGCTCTGGAAAATAGGTAATTGCCGCTGGAATGAAATATGTTGACTTGGTCAAAGCTGTCCACAATGACTCGTACCGCATCGAACTTCCTCTGATTCTGTGGGAGTCAACAACATAATCCATAGTTATAAGCTCCTACTTCCACTCAGGAATCTCTAACTTCTGAAGCAAACCACCAGGCATTTGATGCTCGTACTTAACCTGTTGACAATTTGGACGCCGAGCTATATATGCAACTATATCCTTCTTTATTCTCCGCCACCAATAATGTTGCTGCAAGTCCTGATACATCTTGGCGGCACCCAGATGATTAGAATACCATGAAATGTGGGCCTCATCAGGAATCAACTCACGAAGCCCATCTATATTGGACACACAAATACGACCTTGCATCCTCAAAACCCTATCATTTCCAATAGTAATGTGCTTGGCACTACCGTGTACACTATGTATCTAAGGACAAGCAAATGACGATCATCATACTGATGCTCTCTAATGCGCTCATTCAAGAAGGACCAAGCGACAGTGCAAGCTAAACACGATCTAAAACATCTAACCTCATGAACTAATTGGCCAAAGCCTGAACATCTGCTACGAGTGATCTCTCACTTACTAAAATATATGCAAGGCTACCCATACTCACTACCTTTCTACCTAAGGCATCAACCACCATGTTGGCCTTCCCGGGATTATACAAAATGGTGATATCATAGTCTTTCAAGATCTCCAATGGCTTGCTGTGCCTCAAATTGAAATCCTTTCGCTTGAAAAAATAATGTAGAATTCGGTGATCCATGAATACCTCGCATGACACACCATAAAGATAGTGCCTCCAAATCTTCAATGAATGAGCAATGGATGCTAAGTCTAAGTCATGAACAAGGTAATTCTTCTCATGAACCTTCAACTGTAGCGATGCATATGCAATCGCCCTGCCATCATGTATCAATATTACACCGAGCCTATTACGAGATACATCACAATACTCCGTGTAAGATCCTGAACCAGTAGGTAACACCAATATTGGCATCGTAGTCAAAATAGTCTTGAGCTTTTGAAAGCTTAACTCACACTTATCCAACCATCTGAATGGCGCACCCTTCAGGGTTAATCTGGTCAATAGGGCTGCTATAGATGACAATCCCCCCCCCCCCCCCCCCACGAACCAGCAGTAATAACCTGCCAAACCTAAGAAACTCCAGATCTCTGTAGCTGAAGTAGGTCTAGGCCAGTTCTGAATTGCCTCATTCTTCTTAGTATCCACATTTATTCCCTCTGCCAAACGTGTCCCAAAAAGGTGACTGAGCCTAACCAAAACTCATTTTTTAAGAACTAGTCATACAACTGGTTATCTCTCAGAGTCTGACATACAATCTGAAGATGCTATTCGTGCTCCTCTTGAGTGCGGGATTAGATCAATATATCATTAATAAATACAATCACAAAGGAATGTAAGTAGGATTTGAACACACGGTTTATCAAATCCATAAATGATGTTGGGGTAGGAACTCGTAATGCCCATACCGAGTCCAAAAATCTATCTCAGAGACATCGGATGCCTTAATATCCTCAAATCAATCTTCGAAAAAACTTTGGCACCCTGAAGCTAATAAAATAAGTCATCATTCCTCGACAACAGATTCTTGTTCTTGATAGTGACCTTGTTCAATTGCCATTAGTCTATACACATCCTCATCGATCCATCTTTTTCTTCACGAACAACATGGGTGTACCCCAGGGCAAGACATTAGGTCTAATGAAGACCTTATTAAGTAAGTCTTACAGTTGCTCCTTCAATTCTTTCAACTCTGGGGGGCCCATATGGTATGGCGGAATGAAAATAGGTTGAGTGACCGGAGCCAAATCAATACAGAAGTCAATATCTTTGTCGGGTGGCATCCCGACAGATCTGTAGGAAACACCTATGGAAACTCACAAACAACTGGTACTGAATTCATGAAAGGAACCTCCGCACTAGAATTGCATATATAAGCCCAATAAGCTAAACACCCCTTATCGACCATACGCCAAGGCTTCACATAAGAGATAACCCTACTGGTAGAATGGCCAGGAGTCCCCTTCCACTCTAATAGAGGCAACCCTGGTATGGCTAAGGTCATTGTCTTCGCGTGACAATCCAATATAACATGATAAGATGACAGTCAATCCATACCCAAGATGATATCAAAATCTACCATATCAAAAAGTAGGAAATCTATGCTAGCCTCAAGGCTCCTTATAGTAACCGCACACGAGCGATAGACAAGATCTACAACAATAGAATATCCCATAGGTGTGGACACATACATATGAGTACTCAAAGAATCACGAGGCATAACCAGATATGAAGAAAAGTCGAATGACATGTAGGAATAAGTAGAGACCGGATCAAATAGAACTGAAGCATCTCTATGGAAAACTGGAACAATAACTATGATAACAGCATAAAATGACTTAGCCTCAAGTCTGGATGGGAAAGCATAAAATTGGGGTTGGGCTCTACCACTCTCAACTACGTCTTTAGCACTGGTTCTAGTTGGCCAACCTCTACCTCTAATGACCTGACCTTCACCTCTAGCAGCCTGATCCCCACCTCTAGCTGCCTGACCCTTGCCCCTAGCTGGTTGAGCAGGTGGTAGAGTAACATTTGATGGAATCATTGCAAGAGAACTCTGTTGTGCCATGCCGCCCAATAATCTCGGATAGCACCTCTTGAAGTGCCCAATACCACCACGCTCGAAACGCACATCCTGCTGTTGTGGCTGCTGAAACTGCAATTGATCCGAACGGGCTGGATAATCACGATGATAACTCTAAATTGGAGGCGCACTGATAGGAGCTGATGGTGCATTGTAGGTTGGCTGCCTAGAATAAGGAACATAAAGACCATGACTCCCTGAAGCACTTTGAGATGCCTAAAGCGCTGACTAAAATGGCCTGGAAGTATAGCCTCTACCAAAAGTATCCTTACCGCCAGATGAGGCATCACTAAAACCACCGGAATGACGAAGCCTCTTATCAGACACCTGGCCTTTCTCTTGAGCATGAACAATCTGATCCGTCTTGCAATGTTTGTAGCCATCTAGAAGGAAATATCACTCCCGATCTCTTTGACCATCTGTAGCCTGATAGTGTAAGTTACTCCATCAATAAATCTCCTTACTCTCTCCTTATTAGTAGGAAGCAATATAATGGCATGATGATCTAGGTCCACAAAACGAGTCTTGTACTGAGTGAAAATCATACTCCCCGATTGAAGACGCTCAAACTACGTGCGGTACTCATTTCTTAGGGTGATAGGGATGAACTTCTCTAGAAATAACTGTGAAAACTGATCCCAAGTAAGTTTAGGGGAACCATCTGGTCTGGTAAACATATAATCTCTCCATCAATTCTTGGCGGAGCAGTCATCTGAAACATAGCAAAATTGACCCCATTGGTCTCAACTATACCCATGTCCCACAGCACCTCATGGAAGCGGTCAAGATGGACCTATGGATACTCAGAAGGTGTACCATTGAAGTGAGCTAGAAAGAGCTTAGTAAACTTGTCCAATCTCAATTAAGCCTCAGAAGACATGGCGGGCCTATCACCAGCCTGTGTTGCAACAACTGACAGAACTACCCTAACTGGCGGGGTTGCTGGAATCTAATACTAGGGATCCATCCACTCCAAAGTGTGAGTAGCGAGAGTCTATGCTCCTCCCCCATCCTGAGAAAAGGCTGGTGCCACCAGAAATGTACCAGCCTGAGCCACACTCTCCATAAGGCCGACCAAACGAACTAGAGCATCCTGAAGTACTAGAGTGGCTATGAACCCCTCTGGGTACTGAGCTGGTCTAATAGGTACATGCTGAGTTGGAACCTCCTCATCAAAATCTACCTGAGGCTCCATTGTTGGTGCTGCTACCCGAGCTCTAGGCTAAGCTTTGCCTTCGCCTCCGCCTCTGGTGTGACCTCAGCCTCTACCGCTACCCCTAGAAGAAGATGCCACTAGGAGCTCTGGGTGCTGTCCAATTGTAGTTGTAGTACATGTTCTCACCATCTGCAAGAGAACAAGAATAGAAGAGTTCAATCATCAACGATAGAGTAAAAACCACACGACACAGAAGAATAAATGTGAAATTGTTCCTAAACTTCATAGCCTCTGCAAGATAAGTACAGTCATCTCCATCCTGATCCTCCAAACTCTACTAAGCTTTCTCATGACTCATAAAACCTATGTAACCTAGTGCTCTGGTACCAACTTGTCACGACCCGAAATTTACACCTTCAGGATCGTGATGGCGCCTAACATTCCACTTGCCTGGCAATCCAACATTAGATACATTTTGAGTTATTTTTAAACAAATGAAATTTAAATGATTCCAATTACTAAACAAATGAGATGGAAATGAAATAAAGTACGGAAAGCCAATACAACTGAAATATATAAATATATCCCTGAATCTGGTGTCACAAGTGAACGAGCTAGTAGAATAATATAGATAAAGGTCTGAATGAAAGTAAAGTTATCTAAAAGAAAATGCACAGCTAAGAAAGAGTAAAAGGGGACATCAGGGTTGTGAACACCGAGCAGCTGTACCTCAAGTCTCCGTAGTGATAGCCAACCTGAGCAATCTACACGCCGATGCTGGGACGGACTCAAAAATCTACATAAGAAGTGCAGAGTGTAGTATGAGTACAACCGATCCCATGTAATATGTAAGTTCCAAGCCTAACGTCGATGAAGTAGTGACGAGGCTAAGGTGGGTCATTACAATAACCAGTACGCAATATAAAATATTGACAAGAAAGAAAAATACGAAAACGAAATAAGGCAATTAACTCATAGAAATAACTCAATACAAGAAATACCAATCCTTAAAGTCTCATACGAAATAACCAAGGTCAACACAATACAATAAGGAATAGGAGACACTTAAACTGTTGCGGTGCGTAACCCAATCACACCATACAAAACTATCCACCCTTATTCTACCATGTAAATATCAATAACAATAAATAAATATAAGTTACGGTGTGCGCAATCCGATTCCACCATATCAATATAAATTCACCCTTATTCTACCTATTGCGGCATGCAACCTCATTCATAAATAAATTAACAAGTGCAATCAACTTAATAACCCGAATTACAAGAATTTCGATGATTAACGAATATGAAAGCTACCATTCAATAAGGAATCTCGAACCAAATCACGAAAGGCCAAATTAACGCTGAGAAACAAGACAAGTCAAATACACAACAGTTAAAGGGTACAAGTATCAATTTAAGGCATATGAGGCAACTAAGGTATGTAACAACTAAGACACGGAACAATATAATTAATGAAATACAGAAAGGCATGGAAAAAAGTAATTGGCAGCGTATAGACACTTGCCACCTCGTATATACATCGCTACACATGAAATTAATATAGCATATAGCTGAAAGGGTTCCTATTCCCTCAAAGTAAGGTTAGACCCAACACATACCTCACTACGTAATCAACTCAAAGCTCTACCGGGGCCTTTTCTCTAGAATCCGTGTCCAAACCACACAAATCTAACAACTTATTTAGCAAATGATTCAAAATAATCTTTATAAACTACTCACGATTAAAAGAGGTTAAACTTAGATCATTACTGAAAAAGTCAACAAAAGTTAGCCCCAGGCTTGCTTGGTCAAAATCAAAAACTCAGACCAAAACCTGATTACCCATTCAACCCCTAGCTCGGTTGTGTAATTTGTTTTAAAATATAACCTCAATTTAAGGTCTAAATTCCAAATTTACAAAAATCCCTAATTCTACTCAAACCCCTAAATTATATCATAAAAATTCTAGATTTAATGTTGAAAACTTGTAGTAATGACCTGACCGGTCGTTTTAAGTATTTGCACTTCTCTTGGTAGTTTATGGGCATGAGTATATATGGATGATGTATAATAACTTGTGTGAATCGTTGATTTTGGTTTTTCAGGTTATTCGAAATCGATTTGGAAGAATGAATTTCATTGTTGAAGCTTTAAGTTGGAAGAGTTGACCAAGTTTGACTTTTTAACATTTGACCTCGGATTAGAGTTTTGATGGGTCTGTTAGGTACGCATGGAGATTTTGGACTCGGTCGTATGCCCGAAGTTATATTTGGATATTTCTAGAAGGTTTCAACATAAATTGACGAAAATTGGAACTTTGAAGGTTTGGAAAGTTCATAAGTTTGACTGAGGGTTGACTTTGATAATATTGGGTTTGGATTTTGGTTTTGGGAATTTTAATTAGCTTCTTTATATCATTTGGGACATGTATTCAAAATATGAGTTCATTATGGATTGATTTGATATGTTTCGACGCGAGTTTTGGAAGTTGAAAGTTCTAAAATCATAAAGTTTGATTTGAGGTACGATTCATAGTTTTTATGTTTTTCTGTGTGATTTGAGACCTTGAGTAGCTCCATGTTATGTTATGTGACTTTTTGGTATGTTTGGACGTGGTCCCGAGGGGCTCGGACGTGTTTCGGGTTGATTTCAGACTATTTTTCCTTTATTTTGCATTGCTAGTTCTGCAGAACTCTGGGTATCTAGTTTTCTTAATTGCGATTGCTGAGCATGGGTCACGATCGAGTAAGGTTGTTTGATGTCTGGTGTCAAGTTTTTCTATGCATTCACAAGTTCTTAGACATGTTTGTGTTGGTTGCTGCAGAGTGAGCATCGCGTTCGCACCAGCATGAACGCGTTTGCATAATAGTTTGGACTGAATTGGGCAGTGGCTGCTTCTTCATCGCGTTCTGGTGTTTGTTACGGGATTCCTTAGAGTAATTTTGTTGGTATTAGATTTTTTTCATCGCGAACGCATAGATTTGGATCAGATAGATTTAGGCCATAGGTCAGGTGGCTACTTATGTGTTTTGCTTTTTTGGAGCTACGGAGCTCGGATTGAGGCGATTTTGAAAGCAATTTTTCACCATGTGGGCTGGGGTAAGTTTTATTACTTTTCATTTTATTTTATGTCATGAATCTATCTCCGTTTTCAACATTTATTGAGGGTTCCAAAAGAGAAAATTGATGGTTTTTTCCTGAAGTTTGATAAAGTGAATTTTTGAGTTTTGAACATCGATTCGGAGTTAGATTTGAGTGAAACTAGTATGGTTGGACTCTTAATTGAATGGATTGTCTGAATTCTTGAGTTTTGTTGGGTTCCGAGATGCGGGCCACATTAAAGATTTGACATTTATCGATGGATTTGTTTCCTTTGAATTATTTGATGTATTTTGTTACTATTGGCTTGTTTCAAGTTGTTTGGAGGTTGGTACATGCAACATGGCATTTTTGGAGCATCGTTTTTCTTTCTTGATTTTGGATTTGGCTTGTTCGAGGTAAGTAACACTTATAAAATTGGTGCTGAGGGTATGGTGTCGTGCCCCCTTTTTCCCTCTTTGCATCGGGAAAATTCGTTTTATGACATTTTGGTATAGGACAACTCGTTCCTTTTGGGAACTGGGTTTTGCATTTGAAGAGTCGCCACCTAATGATTTAAGGTTCATTAGGACACCTAAAATGTTTACTTCTAAGTTTGTTTGGTAACCAAAGATAGGGTAAGACCTTGAAATTATCCTAAGGGGAAGGTGTTAGGCACCCTTCAGGATCCAATAGTGTGGTTCCCGGCTGGATAGTTCTTTGTGAATTTGGTGCAATTAACATGTAAACAAATAAGTCTCAAATAAGAGGGTATTTTAACACACAAATGTTTGGAAGTGATAAAAGTAAAATAGAACAATCACTTAAAAGGCTGATTTTCAAAAGGAGTCATAATTCTTTAAAGGAAAAGAAAGAGGAGGGGGAAGGGGGGGGGGGTCCTAGGGTTATTT
>MU778365.1:210873-277128 GCA_026770625.1 Nicotiana glauca
GGTACATGCAACATGGCATTTTTGGAGCATCGTTTTTCTTTCTTGATTTTGGATTTGGCTTGTTCGAGGTAAGTAACACTTATAAAATTGGTGCTGAGGGTATGGTGTCGTGCCCCCTTTTTCCCTCTTTGCATCGGGAAAATTCGTTTTATGACATTTTGGTATAGGACAACTCGTTCCTTTTGGGAACTGGGTTTTGCATTTGAAGAGTCGCCACCTAATGATTTAAGGTTCATTAGGACACCTAAAATGTTTACTTCTAAGTTTGTTTGGTAACCAAAGATAGGGTAAGACCTTGAAATTATCCTAAGGGGAAGGTGTTAGGCACCCTTCAGGATCCAATAGTGTGGTTCCCGGCTGGATAGTTCTTTGTGAATTTGGTGCAATTAACATGTAAACAAATAAGTCTCAAATAAGAGGGTATTTTAACACACAAATGTTTGGAAGTGATAAAAGTAAAATAGAACAATCACTTAAAAGGCTGATTTTCAAAAGGAGTCATAATTCTTTAAAGGAAAAGAAAGAGGAGGGGGAAGGGGGGGGGGGGTCCTAGGGTTATTTATAATATAGATCACATAAATGCAATACCCGGTAATCACTCCTCAAAAGAGGGGCTACATATGGTATTAGCGCACCAGTCATCATATCCATATCTACCTTTCGCACCCCGTTAAGGTACTAAAGCTCGAATTGGTCTCGACCACTATCGCATGCTATTATCTGTCCCATTCCTATCAGTCCCGAAGACACTTAGGACTACTGCTCCTAAAGGGGAGGGATATTAGGCTGACTTTGAGGTTTCAAAAGGTGAAAAGGCTAATGCGACATACAAAACACATAAGACTGCATATAAAAGGGGAAGCACATAAACAATTGAAGGCTCATGTATACCTCCTCAAGCAAAGTAACCAAATAGCATGACTCAAACAACAATCGAGGTTTGAATCTAAAAAAATACGAAGGCAGGGGGAGTTTAAGTTGTTGAAGCAGACCAATTTATTACGTAACTCAGGTAAGAAGTCTGAATCAGGCCTGCCTGCTGGTTGTAGCAATTACTAGTCAACAAAAACGGGATCAGTTCTATTTGTTATTATTACCTAAGGCTTGCCTAAGTGTTTGGGTGAGATCTTATGAACATGGTATCTATTATTGATTCAGAGTGTGACAAAGCAGTAACAAATTTAAAACAAGCGGCTTGAGATCCTGTGGGCATGCTTGCTAAACTGCGTTAATAAGAGGATAGTAGGTTGTTTTAAAAACTAGTTCAGAACAGTATGAATTAGGCTGATTTTAAGCTAGACTAGTTTCAGATTCTACAGAAGATGATATCTATTATTGCTGATTTTAATTCCTATAGACATGATATCTCGCACTACTGATTTTAATTCCTATAAACATGATGTCTAGTATTGCTGATTTTAATTCCTATAGATACGATATCTAGTTGAACGTGAAACGAAACAGATAGGAGTTGCTTGGGAATTTCTATAGGCATGATTTCTATGAAAATACTAATTTTAACATTATGAATATGATATCTTCTTATAGCCATTTAGTCCTAAAAGCATGGTATCTATGTGTTGTAACAAACATGCAGAATTTTAAACAAGTCCTATAGGCAAGTCATCTAAATGTAAAGTCATACATGCAGAATTTATTAGAGGACAGATCCTATAGGCATGGTGTCTAAGGTAAAGTTAAACGTGCAGAATTTGAAGTAAGTCCTATAGACATGGTGTCTTAATGCAGAATTGAACACGCAGAATTTAAAACCAATCCTATAGGCATGTTTTTTACCCTTCTAACAATTGAACATGCATAATTACCCATCCCCTTTCCACTAGCAAACCCCGAGTGTTTATTACAAATTATTACAAACCAAAATAATGAATTTACATCTGAAAAATGTAAAAGAAGAAGAAGAAGAAATTTCAACCAGAGGAAGCCTGATTCTTGACTTCCTCTCTGAGTTAGGGAATAAACCATCTCAAATGCCATTTGTTTCAAAGCCTTTCTCAGACCTAGATGTGTTAGAGTTCCCTAAGGGTCTCAAAGGACCCCGGGCAGTGCTTACACCCAAGTTTGCAGAACGAGATAGAGATGAGTGCAGTGTAGAAGGGCCAGCCCTTATGTGTCTAATTTCAGAGGGAGCTCATTGCTCCCAAGGCAAGACTCACACAAGAGGGGAAGAACCTAAGTCTAAGAATATGGTGGAGGTATAGGAATAAAGACTTAAAGCTGAGTGGAGAATAGAGAGGGGTAGGGATGATGGGAAAACAGTAGTAGTAAAGCACAAAATCAGCATTTTCATACAAAGAGGTTCATGGGTTTGGGAATACATTGCAGGGAGTATATGTCCTTAGGCAGGGATCAGGTTTGGGCATGCACATCAATAGATGGTGCTGGCATGCCCATAAACCAGTCAGAGAACACAACACATAGAGGGGATATGAAGGTTATGACCCCGGGGAGTCAGATTTGGGTCATGCACAACAATGTCTAATGCTGACATGCCCCAAACCAACCAAGGAATACCAAACACATAGGGGATATGGAGGTTTACGATTCATAAGTCATAATAAGTGACTGACACAGTTCATACATAAGAAAGCATTGATTCATAATAGAAAGGGCAGATTACAACATGCTTAGTAATGGAACTTTATTATACACAAGCAGGAAACAGGCAAGAGCAAAGGAAATAGTAAAGAAACATGTTGTTGTTGATGCTGGAAAATTAGTTAGAACATACCAGTAAAGAAGCAAATGTAGAAAGAAAATTAAGTAAGTTTCCCACAGCCTAGCCTGGGCTTTTAGCCGGTTAGGTAAGGCAGCAACACAAGTAATAACACAAAAAAGAGAGAGAGTTCTTGGTGGGGTGTGTGTTCTGAACTCAAGTGTTTTTATTCCTTGTCTTCGTGTCATTGAAAGAAGAGGGGTGCAGGGTATTTATATCCTTTTGAAAACAATTAAAGAAGAGGTAATAAGTAAAATCTTATTGCAAATATGGAAACAATCAATCAGTCAGAATCAATTATACAAGTGATTCCCTTTAATTAAGGAATCACTATTTAACGAATTCAAATAAGGAAGGAAATCAATTTAGAGACAGCCTGATTATTACCATAGAAAAGTAGTTAAGACATTAAGTAAACAATCGAGTCTAAGTAAAGAAATATACTTATTTTGGAAATAGATTCAGCAAGGAAAATATTCAAATAAAGGGAATGGAATCAATCAATTCTAAATAGGTGAGTAAAATCATGGTTCATTAAAGAAAGACATTGAAATTAGTCACACGATTGAAGATCAATCAAAGAAGGAACCTCAGCATATAAATAGAGTGAAAAAACACTAGACATGCAAGGCCAAGCCTATTGAAAAAAGAAACAACATACAATAGTAGCACAAGGTTCTGTAGATAGCAAACATTCGAAGCATAATAATCAAGTAGGTCAAGTCACATTGAATCAATAGTGAAGAAAAATAGAGTATCAAAAGCATGAAAAGGGTCTCACTGTAGCAAATGAGAAAAACCTTTTGAGAAGTTAGGGTTTCAAGCATAGTCGAGTTTCAAAGATAGTAAAAACCCAGAATCAGAGGAATCACATAAAGAAAAGAGATTCTGAAACAAGGAACTTCAAATCGAGTCAAGTATTCAAACGAACAGTTTTTTTATAAGCAAATATCCCACTAGGCAGGCTGCCTAGTGGCTAATATATAAATAAAATCCCAAATAGGGTCCAAAGTTTACAATGTGTCCAAAAATCATATAAAAAAAGCAAGGAGCTACTAGCTACTACTAGAGATATAATGTAAAGATCTACTGAGCTAGCTATTACACCATGAATTGCAGCATCAGTCCATCTCCTGTCTGTGTATGTGAATCCAAATGGCAATGGAAAATACTAAGTAGAACTTATACATCTCTCACCAGGCACCAAAGTATGCATTCCAAAAACAAAATTTAATTCCAAACTAATACACAAACCTCTTGAACTCAGCAAACCTATAAGACTCCAAACATATTCATTCAGCTCAACATAGATAGATAGTATCATATGATCCCTCATCAAGCATGCCTTGTCTACTACAGTATCATCTCCAGATTGAGTGTGTGACCACACTAATACCACTGAGTAATGACAATATAGTACACTAGGTATGAAAAACCTAATCAGAAAGGAACAAAGATGCAACAATCTTGCATGAGACTTCCATAGTTCAGTTGCAGCTTCATGAGTGTGCAAATGTATCCCAGGTAATGGCAATGAAATCCAAAATTGCTTCCTTATGACAGACTTGCAAAATGCTAATAATGTGCGATGCACATGCCTACTGCTCCTGCTGTGTAATTTCTACAAATGTAGATCTTCTTGTGTATGAAATGGACCAGTAGAGACTACTCTAGGCTCCCAATGTTGACACACGATCACATTCCAAATCCTTAAAAAGGCCCGTACCTCAAACATTATGTTTTCAAACAAGGCTATGCAATGCACAGCATTACTGTGCATCAGTTCTTTGGTACTGAGCCTATTCCTAAATAATTCCCAAGTCACTTGTGTTATTCCACCCCATAGCCATGAAGCATCCTCAGAATGAATGAGTATGAATACATACTAATACCACTAAGAATCACCCCATAGTTATACAGTAGAAAACAACAGGAATCAAACTTGTATCTAACATATGTTTTCTTTTTAGAAAGTGTAGATGAGTACCTTGTGCTGTTAAAGAAATATCTACCATAACCTGCAATTGGAACCTTCTAAGCCCTGCTAAATAACCCCCAGATTGAGCATGAGGACATGCTAATACCACTGAGAATTTATTCAACAATGCCCAGAAATACTTAAGATGTAGGCTAGGTAGTGCAACAGGCAATGTGTTCATCAATCTGGTGCTTTCCTGTTAGCAATCCTAATCCGTAGATTAGGAATTTGAGCTTTGTCCATGTTAATTTACACTTTTCCTTCAGATGGAAACTCCTGGAATCTATTAATATTGACTGTACCTGCAAAAGAAAAGACAACATTAGCTAAACAATCTGCAACCTTATTGCCTTCTCTCATCACATGTTGAAACACCACATTGTATAAGTTCTTTATCTCCTTTATCCTCCTCACTTTAGACCCTATACTCCATGGTATCTCCCATTTCTCGTCAATTATCTTCCTTATCACCAAAGAATCGGTCTTCATAATTAAAGGATGTAACTGCATCTCCACACAGTACACCAACCCTTCCATAATAGTTTTAGCCTCAGTAACAATGTTAGTAGTCTCCCCTATCTCCCTTGCCTTAGCAAAGATCAGGTCTCCTCTATTATCCCTAACACAAAATCCATAAGAGCTAGGATCCAGATTGCCCCTTGATGCTCCATCTGTATTGCACTCGAACCACCCCTCATATGGAAATTACCATGTAACTCACCTAGTAACAACCACTGGTTTGTAATGCTGAAAGAATATGATCATCTCAGGCCATAATAATGGAATCCGAAGTAGCCATGGATACCTCACCTTTGCCAAATAGTATAGAGTTTTGTTAACCTTATGAATAACTCTACTACAAAAACTGTTCCCCCATGTTTAATTGTATTCCTTCTCTTCCAAAGCTCCCATAAAATTACTGCAGGAACTGCCTGATACAAAGGTCTGAGCTTAGGGAAAAATTTTGCATTCCACTATTCCCTTATAAATTGATGCACCTGCACCATATTCATGACCAAACCTGCAGCCTGAGAAAAAGTCTTCCACACTTTACTTGCAGTACTACTTGTTAAAAACATATGCTGAAAAGAGTCCTCTTGTGATGGTATGCAACACCAACACTTAGAAACTACCATGTAGCCCCCTCTCATCCATAAGTTATCAGTAGGTACCTTACCTTTCCAAACTCTCCATAAGAAGAATGAGATTTTGAAAGGTAGTCCTTTTGTCCATAGCGTTGTAATGTCTGGATTACTTGGTATCCACTACTCACAGTAAACTTACATGAAGGTGTAGGCATCCACCTTGGAGTATCCCAGTATTCATCACTCTCTTCAAAATGAATCACTTGTCTAATATGATCAGCAATCTCTAATGGGATGTTTTGATACAGTATTTCATCATTCCACTGATCCTCATCTTTTAATTCAGCCACCTCTTATAGATCTTCACTTATAGGAAACTTTGGAGGTACTATATGATACAATGCTCCCAATCTAGTCCAATTCTCATGCAATACATTAGTAGAACCCCTATTCATCTCCCATAGAATTTCATGCTCCACCTCATCTCTTGCCTCTAACATTTTCTTCCAAACACGTGATCCTTCCCTATACTGAACCACAATAAGTAGCTCCTTCTTGCAATATTTATTCCACATGAAATTGGACCATAGTGATTTTGAAGTTCTGAATCTCCACCAAAGTTTTGCAAATAATGCCTTTGAGACATCAAACAATGACCTAAAACCTATCCCCCTTCCTCATTAGGGAGACATAGGTTCAGCCACTTTGTCCAATGCCTACTTCTCCTCTCTTCCTTGTTGCTCCAGAAAATCTTGCAAATGTTTTATGTAGATGTTCAATCACATTATCTGGTAGATCAAGCACTGATAGTATGCGTGTTGGTATACTTTGCAGTACACTTGAGATCAATGTAGCCTTACCTCCATATGATAGTAGTTTCCCTTTCCATGAGTGCAATTTTGCCTTCACCTTCTGAATCAAATCATTATAATAATCTTTCCTTCTTCTTGTGTAAAGTATTGGACATCCAAGGTAGGTAAATAGAAAGTTACCCTTAGAAAAACCAGTGATATTAGCTACTGCATACTCTAATTCTCCAGATACCTTTGAGTGCATATAGTAGGAACTCTTTGCCTTATTGATCATCTGCCCAGATGTGCTCTCACACAATGCCAAGATATCAACTATCTTCTGAAGAGAGTAAGGATCAGCAGATGCAAAAATAATAGTATCATCTGCATAAGCTAAGTGATTTAATGGATCAGACCACTTTGGCATATTTAACCTCTAAACTGCCTATCCTCAAACAACTTGTTCAAAGATCTTGACAACACTTCTGCTGAGAGAATAAACAAGGCTGGTGATAGAGGGTCTCCTTGCTTCACACCCTTTGTTGAATGAAAAATTCCAGAAGCCTGTCCATTTACCATAACTGAATACCAATTATTAGAGATAATGTTCCACACCATGTTTATGAAACATTCTGCAAACCCCATCTTTCTCAGAACATGCATCAAATATTTCCAAGACACCCTATCATATGCCTTGGCCATATATAGTTTGGTCACAACATTAGCTGGCTTACCTCTCAGTCTAATATCAGTAACAATCTCCTAAGTCAACAAAATATTCTCAAAGATACTCCTCCCCTTGACAAAACCAGACTGATTTAAGGAAATTAATGAAGGCAATATCTTTTCAAGTCTATCATGAACCACCCTTAAGAACACTTTGTTAATAAAATTACTTAAACTAATAGGTCTAAGGTCGGAAAAAATCTGAACTTGTGGCTTCTTAGGCAGCAATACAAGGTTAGTGTTGTTATTGATTTAGGTAAAGGATTACCCTCAAAGAACAACACTAACATAGAATGAATATCATGCCCCACAATATCCCAGCAAACTTGAAAGAACAAACCTGAGAAGCCATCTGGACCACTTGCACTTTCACTGTTCAATGCTAAAACAACAGCCTTGACCTCTTCCATACTAGGCAATCTACATAATTCAAGATTCTGCTCCCTTGTCACCATTGTAGGTACATTTTGCAATAACTCAAAGCTTGTAGGATCCCCCTCTTTGGTGAACTGTTTCTGAAAAAACTCTACAACAGCCTCAGATAACTTATTGTAATCTTCCATCCATGAGACATCACTATTTTGGATCCTTTTCAGTTTTAATTTTTGACTCTTCCCATTCACACAATTATGAAAGAATCTTGTGTTTCTATCTCCTTCTTCAAACCAAGTCATACATGCCTTTTGTTTCAAGTAGTGTTCCTCAATGTTCAAGTACTTCTTCAACTCAGCTTGAGCTTGTTGAAGTACTATCCTATTCTCACTTGAGGGATCTTTCTCAAACAACATCTCCTTGATCCTCACCACATCGTCTCTGATAGCAATCTGCTTGAAAATATCCCCAAAGGTTAGTTTACTCCATTTGGAAAGAGCAATCTTAACCCTCTTCAACTTTTGTTTGAACATCAAGAAAGGATCTCCTATGAAATCAACCATCCAATTCTGCCTCACCACATCCATAAAAGCTTTATGTTTTGTCCAGAAGTTCAATAACTTGAAAGGCTTAATAAACTTCATAGCTTCCTTTCCACAACTCATCAACAAAGGAGCATGATCTGATCTTGTTCTAATAACGTGCTCCACTTCTATTGTAGGAAATAAGTTTTGGAATGACATATTGACTAGAATTCTATCTAGTCTTTTAAAGATGCATTCCTTATTTGTCATCCCATTCCACTAAGTAAAAGGGATGCCCTTATATCCAAGATCAAACAAGCCACATGAATTGACACAAAAGGAAAAATATTCATACTCCGGGGGTACCCAGGTAGACCTCCTATCTTCTCATCCTCTCCCATTACAACATTAAAATCCCTACCAACAAGCCATGGCAATTCCATGTCACTAGCCAAATAATATAGATTGTCCCATAGTTCTAATCTCTCTAATGCACAACACTTAGCATACACAAAAGTCATCATGATATACTTACCCAATTCTTGATAATACACTCTAATTGTCATTTGTGGTCAGTGTCAATCAACAAGTCCCATTCAACCACAACATCAAAAAATAACCTAATCTTCCCATTAACATTAGAAATTGCTGCCTCCATTCCTAGCCTTCTTCTATATTTGTCAATAAACTTCTTCTTCTGTTTAGGCTCCATTAATGCTACAATGAAAAAACCATATTCTTTCTGCATATTAATCACCCTCTAAAAGGCCTGTTGAGTTTTGACACACCTTATATTCCAAATCACAGTTTTGATCATCATCTTGAGGTTCCAGAAGCTGCCCTTCTAGGCAGTATTCTTGTAGGTTGAAATGGCTCTTTAGGTTGCTTCTTCCTTCATTTCTTTCCATTTCTAGAAGCTGTAGTAGGAGACATATCCCTTTCCCTTATAACACCCTTAAAATTTTCAGCTGTAGACTCATCATCTCCTTGCTCCTCCAATTGATTTTGCTGCTCCACCAAGGACTTCTGAATATCCACTCGTAACTCCTGATGAGTTATAATGTCATGTAACACCTGATTTGGATATTTCAAAGGAACATTAAGTTTGATTTGTAAAGAGGAGTCTGTTCCACATGAACAAGCCATTTGAAGTGCTTCATTTGCAATTATGGCATGTTCACCTGGATCATAAGGTGTCAATGCTTCTCCCAAATTCTCTGAATGATTGACCATATCCCCTAGCTTCTCCTGCATCATTTTAAACTGCAGCTCATACACAGAACTTAGGTTAGGGTTTACTGTAGCAAAACTGGCAGAAACTGCCTGAGTTACTGTTCCATTAAGATCACCCCCCTTCCCTTGGTCTGCTTGATGATCCGACCACATTGAATCCTTCCTAACATCCATAGGATCACCTTCATCATGCCCTTTATCCATATCAAATACAGGAACACCATCAACATAAGCCAAGATCTCCCCAGTTTTTGCAGAAGTTACTGTTCCATTGAATTTCTCAATTGTCAATGGTGCAGTAGCTGAACCATCTAAATTTCCAGCTTCCTTAGATGCTCCTGAACCTCTTCCCATAGATATTTCATAATTCAGCTCCATAGAACTCAAACTACAGTCAACCCTAGTTTTTAGGCTGCTATGGTTTACTGTAGCAACTACAATATTTCCAGTTTTTTGAGTTTCTTTGTGGCTCTTTGCTTCTTTGTCTACCTGTGCCTTTGCTAAGCCTTGCTGTTCTTCCATACCCTCAACTTCCTCACTCCATGACACCTTCCTTGAAATCACCTCATTGGTATCTTGCTGTTGCCCTACATCCTCATAGGTTTGAGAAGGAATGTCTTGACAAGAGTGATTGGTGGTCACATTGCACTGCCTGAGCTCTTCTTTATTTGTACCAAACCTCCTGTGCACCCAATCTATAGTAGACTCTTTCTTAGCCTCTCCCTTACTCGTAACATCAATAGGATTAAGAGCAGTCGATTGGAATTGATTCCCTAATAAAGTAGGGTTCAAACTTTCCTTATACTAAGCTGACGCCCTTTCCTTGTCTGCATTCTCCACAATTTCCTTCTTGATCAATCTCGCATTTTATTCTTCCTTATTTAAAGAAGAGTTCCCACCTGCCTTGTCCATTACCTTCTTTGAACCACTTCCCTTAATCCTTTTTGACTTAGGATTAGGCGATTGGTCCTTCCCTTTATTTTTGTCATCATTCTTCACCTTGCCATCCGTAATAGTTAAAATAGGTTGAGAAGTTTCATCAACTTCCAAGGCTTCAAATTTGTTTCTTGACACAACTCCCTCCTCCTTGGACTTTCCTTTACCTTTGCCGTCTCCTTCCATCTTTGACTCCTCAATAATATAACCTCTTTTGTCTCTTTTATACTTATTTTTTCTAGCTTGCATCCACTCCTGCTTAGCTGGATTAGTAATAGGTTTCCCTACCACTTTACCACTCGTTAAAACCTTAGTAGTATTAGCAGTTGTACCAACTATATTCTGATCATTCTTCACTTTATTAGTTGGCTCTTCAAACTTTCTCAACTCCGGATTAATCACCCAACATTCCTCTTCCTTATGACCTTGTTTTTTTTTACAGGTTTTGCAATACTTAGGCATATAGTCATACCTAATTTTGATCCACTTGAACTCTTCTGGCCCAGTTTCATCTTCTTCCTCAACAATCTTGATCCTTTGAGGCAAAGTAGCTAGCAAATTCACCTACACCTTTACCTCGGCACAGCTTGGTCTTGTACCATATTGAGTAGCTAAATCCACATGAAGTAGTCTCCCTACTGCCCTAGCTAATGAAAACACAAACTCCCTCCCAAAAAAATTAGGTGGTAAATCTTGAAACGATATCCAAGCTATAGCAATTGGAGTTTCTTCATCAACTTTCTACCATGGATTCTACTTGGTACAACTCATTTGCCACATCTCATTCTGAATTTTCAAATAATACGTAGGCTTTGATAAAAGATGAATATAGTCCTCCATTAATGAAAGCTTAATCAACACATGACTGTCCTCAATCAATCCAGTTGAGCATGGACCTTTTAACTCACATTGAATTGGTAAAACTTTACGTAAATCATGAATCCCTGTTCCCATATGAAAACTTACCCAAGTTTGCTAGATTTAATCCTTGTTGAACAATGGACTGCCTCATTTCTTGCTTTTTCCAATGTATGATTGGTTCACCATGTAAATACTCGGTTGGTTTTAGGGCAACAGTGGTCGTAGGCTGCATGGATTTAATGCACTAGGTTTTAATAGATTTGCGTAGTTTTGGGTTGAGTTTAAACTTGTAGATGGTTGGGGGGCTATAATTTGTGAAGGAGATGACTTCCCAACCTCCATTGAAGGCTGGGCAGTGGCCGACGAGGCCATGAAAGCAAACAACAAGCTTTTTCTCTCTAATTACCCACGTTTTCTCCAGAGCTTCTCTCTCTAGGCCGCGTAGTGTTTTTGGGGGTTTAGGGTTTAGGGTATAAAAAGAACAATTTCAAACCCAACGACATAGGTTTTGTTTTTCAACAGTAGTCGAGCTTAAAAGATGATAAACAAACAAATCGAACAAGAACTTAACCACAAAAGCACTTATCTAACAAACAGATTCCGAATTCGAACGAGACCACAAAGTAACGAGGGTTTTCAACATGCTAAATCAGATACGAGAACAACATGAACAAAATATAGTAAAATCACAAACACATTAAAATCAGAGAAGACATTTTGAAAAGAAAAACTTGAAGGAAAACTCTAATTGGAAAGTGAAGAGTCATTTTGAAAGAGAGGTCAAGGAAACTTCGAGAAGCACTTAAAAACTTCATGGAAAGCATAGATCTAAGTTATATCTGAAAGAAATCAAAAAAGTCTTATAGATTAGGGTTTTAGAAAAATCCAAAAGCAACGAGAAAGGCCTTGAAAGTTACCGATCTAACTAGGAGAGTCAAAGATCTAACTCGAATGGCCATGGCTGGCCGGAAAAATGTTAGGGATGACCGGAGAAAGGTCATCGAGCAAAGACTGGACAAAATCCCTTCAAACTCTGGTCATGAGACCACAGAACCAAATATATAGAAACCATGGAAGGATGATACAAGTCTCAGATGACCTCGAAAGGCCATGGATTAGGGTGGCGGCGGCTAGGGTATGGGTGGTGTTATAGAGAGAATTTGGGAGATATGAGATATAGAGGCGGTGCAAATGAATGAATATGGTAGGGTTTTGGGGGGTCGTTGGGTTAAAAAGGTAAGAAATAACGTGGACCGTTGATCTGGTAGATCAATGGTCGAGATTCGAAATGGTAGGTGGGTGTCCGGCTCTAGGTCGGTTTAATTTGCAATTAAACCGGGGTTTAATTGGGGTCAGATTTTAGGTTATAATTGAAATAAAATTGGGCCATTATTTAAATAGCCAATATTTTCTATTTAATTTATATAAAAAAATTAATTTATGAAAATAAATTGAAAGAACTAAAATGATTTATGACATATAATTAATCATTTAAAAATACATGACTTAATCTTTATGAATATAAATATAATTAATCCTAAAAGAGGCTAATATTGCAATTATATAATTTTAGCCTAAAAATACAATATAATTTTGTAAATATATGCAAAAATTCTATTAGCTATATTTTAGCATAAACATAAAAGTTCAATAAGTGAATCACCAAAAATGATAATTTTAGAAATGATTATTGGATTTTTATGGATAAAATAGGGGAATAAATTGATTTAAAAATCTTTAAAAATTGAGGAAAAATAATAAAACACTTGGACATACATTATATATGAATACATATGCCATTTTGAAGGTACTTTGCATATTAAAATATGTATATGAAAAAGTTGGGTATCAACAGCTGCCCCTCTTTACCCGGGAAGGATGAAAGAGTTGTCGGGTAAAGATATGATGGCGAAATTTTGACTGAAAAAATGGTTTGAAGAAGATAGGCGGAGCCCTGGATTTTGAGCTGCTTACATATCCTTGGTTTTATAGGAATCAGGCCATATGTAGTTTAGGATCCATTGGCGGAGTATGCCGATAGGTACTTTCCCAGAATGGACGCAATGTTTCGGTCAGGGTGAGTGAAAAGCTTACGAGAATGGTTAGGTTTGATGTGGCTGGGGGAACTAGAGCAGAAATGCTCCTACTAGGACGGTTGTTGCTTGCTGGTTTACCTATAAATAAGTAATACATAGCAGATATTGTGCGTAAATTTAGACATGATGCAAATTCCTGTCAGACCATGAATATTGTCTTCGAATGGTTAGGATGACATCTTTAGACCATGGTGTTCTAGGCCATGAAGCGTATAATAAAGGATTTGCAGGCTATGAAATGATGCTCTCGGGCTATGAAAATGCTGCCTCCGAACCATAATGCCTTTGAATAATGATATGCAACATATTGAAAGGGATCCGCAAGCCATGACATGGTGTTCTCAAGCTATGTGGATGGTGCCTCCGAATGATGACGCCATTGGATAAGTTGGTGATATTTCAGCCCATGAAGGATGCATTAGCATGTGGCGATCTTTCAATCATGCGAATGTGGAAATCTTTCAGCCGTGCAAATGTGGCGATCTTTCAGCCATCCAAATGTGGCGATCTTTCAGCCATCCAAATGTGGCGATCTTTCAGCTATGTAAATGTGGCGATCTTTCAATTGTGCAAATGTGGCAATCTTTCAGCCGTGCAGTGTGGCGATCTTTTAGCCATGCAAATGTGGCAATGTTTCAGCCATGCAAATGTGGCGATCTTTCAGCCGCTCAATGTGGCGATCATTCAGACATGCATATGTGGCGACCTTTCAGCCGTGCAATGTGGCGATCTTTCAGTCATGCAATGTGGCGATCTTTTAGCCATGCAATGTGGATGGAGACAGTGTTTGGTCTCGAAAGGCATAATGATAGCCTTATGCAATACAGATGCAGATAGAGATAGAGCTTAACCTCAGAAGGCATAATGGTAGCCTTATGCAGGTTGGAAGGAAGAATGGAAGCCTTATGCAATTCAGATGCACATAGAGGTAGAGCTTAACCTCGGAAGTCAGAATGGTAGCCTTATAACGGTTGGAAGGCAGAATGGTAGCCTTATGCAATGAAGATGCAGATAGAGGTAGAGCTTAACCTCAGAAGGAAAAACAGTAGCCTTATGCAAATTGGAAGGCAGAATAGTAGCCTTATGCAAGAAATAAAATAGCAAATGACAGTAGATTTTCTTAGTTGATAGCAGATTGCGGCGTAGTGATTACTGGGAGCATTGTAACATACTGGGCATCACTGGTGTGCGAATAGCAAATGTTGTTAAGCGCGATGGTTCGAAGAATCGTATTCTTGAAAAATGTTTTGCTCTGTGGGCGTACAGTATGTTCAATGATTTCGTAATACTGGTGCCTGTATCCAAAGAAAAATTGTGAGTTTTGTAAAGGGAATGGCTAGTTCGTATCCCCGCTGGCTCTACTTGACTCGTGCGGCTTTGATCTGGCAATACCGTCGGTATAATTGGGGTAGCATTGCTGAACAAAGTAGTTTCAATAATAGACATGCAAGATTTTGTAAAAGTATGACATAGATGTAAAATAGTTATAGATGAACCAACGACTGTGATACGGTTCGAGACATTGCAACCTCTCTTGCTACAGAATTTTGAGGTTCCTCCTCAAAATTCTGCCCTAGCTTGATGGGTTGACGTTTCTAATTATTGCTTGCACGACGATCGGCTGAAATTACTTCAAAATTTTGAGGGTCCTCCTCAAAATTCTGCCCCAATTTCCAATTTCGCGGGAAATGAAAATTTTATTGAATTTTGACCGAACCCATAGGGATTTCTACGTATGCCCTCTTAAATGGGAATCAGGTTAGGGATAGTTCAATTTACATCATATAGGGGAAACATAAGGTTTACCCATAGTAACGCTTGACTGCATCTGAATCAATCGGCTTCGGCCAGATCTCTCCGTCCAGTTATACAAGTATGAGGGCTACTCCTGTCAAAACCCGGTGAACCATGTATGGTCCCTGCTAGTTGGGAGAGAACTTCCTTTTGGCTTCGTCTTGATGCAGAATTTTTTTAATACCAGCTGCCTGGTATGAACTGTCTAGGCTTGACTCTATTGTTGAAGGCTCTGGATATTCTGTTCTGATAGAGTTGACCATGACAAACTACATTCATTCTTTTTCCATCTATAAGAGCTAGCTGCTCGTAACGACTCTTCACCCATTCTGCATCGTTGAGCTCGGCTTCCTGTATGATCCTTAAGGAAGGAATTTCTACTTTGGCGGGAATGACGACTTCTGTACCATAGACCAACATATAGGGGGTGGCCCCGATTGATGTGCAGACTGTGGTGCGATATCCCAATAGAGCAAATGATAACTTCTCGTGCCACTTTTTATGCTTCTCTATCATTTTCCTCTTTATTTTCTTGATATTCTTATTGGTGGCTTCCACAGCTCCATTCATTTGAGGCCTGTAGGCTGTAAAATTCTTATGTCTGATTTGGAAGGTTTCACACATAGCTTTCATCAAGTCATAGTTGAGATTGGAGCCATTATCAGTAATGATCGACTCTGGAATACCGAATCGGCAAACAATGCGGTTGCGAATAAAATCTACCATGACATTCTTAGTTACTGTTCCGTAAGAATCTGCTTCGACCCACTTGGAAAAATATTCAATTGCCAATAGGATAGACCTGTGTCCGTTGGAAGAAACAGGCTCGATTGGCCCAATAACATCCATTCCCCAGGCGGCGAACGGCTATGGTAAGCTTGTTATGTTGAGCTCGCTCGGAGATACCTTTATCATGTCTGCATGTATTTGACAGTGGTGGCATTTTTGGACATACTAGATGCAGTCTATTTCCATAGTTGCATATGTGGACCGCGGGTCCCATCATGATTTTCCTCTAGTAGCTTGGATGTTTCCTTTGCATCAACACACCTTAGTAGTCCCAAATCTAGAGTCCTCCTATATAGGATTCCTCCGCTGTGAAAGAAGTTGTTGGACAATCTCCGAAGTGTGCATTTCTGAGTATGATTAGCAAGCTCTAGGTATTCTCCTTTTGCCAAATATTCCTTAATATCGTGAAACCAAGGGTTTTCGTCTGCATCCTCCTCAACATGGGCATAGTAGGCTGGCTGATTATGAATTTTCACTGGGATGGGATCAATGAAGTTCTTGTCTGAATGTTGTATCATAGATGACAGTATGGCAATGAATCAACGAACTCATTCTGGACTTTAGGAACATGTTGGAACTCCATCCTCGTGAACATCTTTCTTAATTCCTGCACATGATGCAAATACGGGAGTATCTTGGAATTCTTGGTTGCCCATTCTTCACGCACCTGATGTTTGAGTAGGTATCTCCAATCACTAGCAGCTCTTGCACGTTCATGTCAATGGCTATCTTGAGCCCTAAGATGCAGGCTTCATACTCAGCCATATTATTAGTGCAGGGGAACCTGAGTGTGGCAGACACTGGATAATGCTGACTATTTTCTGATACCAGAACGACTCCTATGCCAACTCCTTTGAAGTTTGCTGCTCCATCGAAGAACATTCTCCAACCGTCATAGGATTCTGCAATGTCTTCTCCTATGAATCATACCTCTTCATCAGGAAAATATGTTTTCAAAGGTTCATATTCTCCATCTATGGGGTTTTCAGCAACGTGGTCTATCAATGCTTGTCCTTTGACCGTCTTCTGAGTTACGTAAATAATGTCGAATTCACTCAATAGGATTTTCCACTTGGCTAGCTTGCCAGTGGTCATGGGCTTCTAAAATATATACTTTAAATGATCCATCCTTGATTTGAGATTTGTGTATAGGCATAAAAGTAATGTCTCAGCTTCTAAGCAACCCAGGTCAAAGCACAACATATGCGTTCCAAAAGAGAATACTGGGCTTCGTATGGAGTGAACTTCTCATTGAGATAATAAATGGCTTGTTCATTTCTCCCCATTTCGTCGTGTTGCCCCAAAAATGCAACCGAACGCTCCATCTAATACTGCAATGTAGATTAATAAGGGTCTACCTGGCTCGGGCGGGACCAAGACTAGTGGTGTAGACAGGTATTCCTTGATTCTGTTGAAGGCCTTTTGGTAGTCATCGGTCCATTTGGTAGCGACGCCCTTCTTCAACATCTTAAAGATTTGCTCATAGATAACCATGGATTGTGATATGAACCGGCTGATATAGTTTAGTCTTCCTAAGAAACTCATCACATCCTTCTTGTTCTTTGGCGGTGGGAGTTCTTGAATGTATTTGACCTTTGATGGATCCAGTTTTATTCCTCGGTGACTCACAATAAACCCCAGCAATTTGCCAGCAGGTACTCTAAATGCACACTTTGCAGGATTCAGCTTTAGGTTGTACCTTCGCTATCTATTGAAGAACTTTCTCAAATCTTCCATGTGATTAGTGGCCTTCTTGGACTTGATGATAACATCATCCACATATACCTCAATTTCCTTGTGTATCATATCGTGAAAAATGGTAGTCATGGCCCTTATGTAAGTGGCTCCTGCATTCTTCAGGCCGACAATATCATTTTGTAACAATACATTCCCCACAGCGTAATGAAAGCCGTTTTCTCAGCATTTTCCTCATCCATCCAGATCTGATGAAAACCAGTGAAGCAATCTACAAATGTTTGTAACTCATGCTTGGCGCAATTGTCGATTAGGATGTGTATATTCGTTAAAGGGGAGTCGTCTTTTGGACTGACCTGGTTGAGATCCTGGTTGTCGACACAGACTCTGACCTTCCCATCCTTCTTTGGTACTGGTACAATGTTGGCTAACCATGTCGGGTACTCAATTACCTAGAGAACTTTAACTTTGACTTGCTTAGTGATTTCTTCCTTGATTTTCAAACTCATATCAGGCTTGAACTTACTGAGCTTCTGCTTTACGATGTACATTTTAAATCAGTTGGCAGTTTATGGGCCACAATAGATGTACTTAGACCAGTCATGTCATCATACGACCAGGCGAATATGTCCTCATATTCATTTAGAAAATTTGTGTACTCCTTCTTTTCTGACGGCGACAAGTGAACATTGATTCGTGTTTCCTTGACATTTTCTTCATCTCCTAGGTTAACAGTTTCTTTCTCGTCCAGGTTGGACTTAGGTATGTTCTCAAAGTTCTCAACTTCTTTGACGATCTCCTCTGGTATGTTATCTTCTTCTGAATCAATGTCCGTCTGTTGCGTTGTCTCATTGCATGTCACGGTCATTGGTTCATTAAGATAAGTAATAGTAATGATGTATAAGTAAAGTAATGAGAGAAAAATAATAATGAGATATGATTCATAAGAAAAGTCAAAATGCTTTGATAAATTTCATAATTGTTTTGAATATTGAAGATCTTATTGCGGGAATTAAAATGTTAAAAGAAAAATCATCTAGTAAAAATTAAACATTGCATAATGCTTGTTTTAGCCTTGCTACCCTGAGGCTCGCCGGGCTCTGGTGGTCCTGATGGTCCAATTTTTGAGGTATGCTCCTCTACTCACATCTTTGTGGAAGGACCTTCCTCCCCCTCCCCCTCCTCCTCGAGAACAACACATCAGTCCATGTCATTGTCTTCTAGGAACAAGTTCTTTACCGTAGCAAGTGCTTCTTCTTCGTCTGTCCCATAAATAATGTCAGCCTGTTGGAAAGTTTCCTCCAAAGACCGTATTGGCTATTCCAGTGGATAGTAAGGACCGCGCCATGGTAGCGACCAGTTGTTGAATTCTTCTCAGGTGTACTCATATCGCAGGCCGAAAGTAATGTTGTGTTTCTTGAGTTTTATGGGTATAGTAATTCCTTGGAGGTTCTTGCCGAGCCCCTTTCCTACCCACTCCAATTTAGTATACTCTCAATCTTTTTATCCCATTATTTATCTTTGTCAATAGCATTGAATCACTCGATGTGGTGGTAGGTCTCTCCACCTAGCTTTCTTCTTCCCCTTATCGTTGGAATGGTCTGTCGACTGTATATAGGATTGCTATTGTCACCGCGAATGATCACTTCCTGGTGATTCTATTCAAATTTTACGACCTGATGTAGTGTTGAAGCTACAACCCCCGCAGCATGAATCCAGGGTTGCCTTAGCAGTAGGTTGTAGGATGCTGGCAGATCTATCACTTGAAAGTCGACCTCAAACCAGGTTGGTCCCATCTGCAGACACATGCTAATCTCACCGATGGTGGACCTCTAAGACTCGTCAAAAGCTTTCACATTGATTGCTCCTTCTTGTCTTGACCTAGATTTTCCACCCTCGGGAGTCATGATGGTGCCTACTAATGAGAGCTAAGCAAGCCAAATTTAATTATTTTTTCATTAATAACCTTATCCCTTTTAACAATTATCAGAAATAATACAAAAATAGCAAGATTAAATAATAAGCGGAAGTGATAATATTATAGAAATTGAATAGAAATGTGGAAGATTCAACAAAAGCCTCTACCCAAGACTGGTGTCACAATACTCACGAACTGCTAAGAATAGTAAATACAAACGTCTGAAAGACAACATAAACTATTTGTCTCGAATACAATGAGATAACAGACAAAATAAAGGATATGGGAGATGCCGGTCCTGCGGACGCCTGCAAGGCTACCTCGGGTCTCTCTGGACCGAATGGGTGCTCCCACTCTACTACTGCTGCTGTCCGAAACCTGGATCTGTGCAAAATAGCACAAAGTGTAGTATCAGCACAACCGACACCATGTGCTGGTAAGTGTCTAGCCTAACCCCGGCGAAGTAGTGATGAGGCTAGACTGGACTACCACATAAACCTGTGCAGTTATATATAAATACAGTAGAAATGAATTACAAGATAAGTAAATAGTATGGGAGGGGAAGCATGTTGTGGGGAGATAACAGTTTCAAGTAAAAGTTTCCTAGTAACGAACGAAAAGCACAACTCATACAATAATAAGGAATAGAGATCAACAAGTGCACGACATCACCCTCCGTATCACAAAACGTGCATGGCATCACCTTTAGTGATTTTACTCTCATTCCTCACATATAATCAATAGTATCAGCATGGAATGGCAAATCGTGTGACACGACATCACCCTTTGTGCTTTACTTTCTTTTCCTCACAATAAGCAAACATTGCACGGCATCATCCTTTGGGCTTTACCCTTCGTGCTTTAACACTTTTCCTCACCCAATCAACAATCACAAACAAGGGCAAGGGAATAAATAAACAATAATGGAAATTCCGGCAAGGAAACACAAACAAACAATTAAAAAAACCGGCAAGGATACAACATTAATAATCTCAACGCCCCGGCAAGGGAAAATATTCAATAATCAACAACGTCCCGGCAAGGGAATAGATCATCAACTATTTCTCTTTCTTTCATTTTCATCTCATAGTTCAAATTATCACTCGATCCAATGCTCCAAAGATTTAATTATCTCTTATACCTTTACAATTTGTATTTCAACTCGAGCCAACGCTCCACGAAGTTTAAAGATCACAATTCCTTTCACAAGCTTTTTACAACATATAGAAGTCATCAATTAAGCATGGAAGGTATGACAAAATCCAATCTATACACAAAATAAGGACTCACGATCATGCTAGACACCAATGTCCCGTCACCATGCCTATACATCGTACTCGACAATTAGCAAGTAGCAAATAAGACACAACTCCAATTCCCTCAAGCTAATGTTCGACCAAACACTTACCTCGATGCTTTAAACTCAACTCAAGCCTCAACTATAGTTTTACCACGTGATTCCACCTCCAATCCGCTCGAATCTAGCCACAAGTCACTTAATTACTTTAATAAACACAAAATGAATCAATTTGAATGCATTAAAATGAATTTCTCAAAGTTTTGCCCAAAAATTCCAAAATCGCCCTGGGCCCACGTGGTCAAAACCCGAGGTTCGAACAAAACTACGCTTACCTACCCCACGAATCCAAATATATGATTTGTTTTGACATCAGACCTCAAATTGAGGTCCAAATCCCCAGTTTTTGAAAAAAAAACCTAGATTCTTCCAAAAATCTCCATTTTCACCCATGAAAATCATTGATTTTAAGTTGAAAACATGTGAAATGATGTTAATGATTGAAAGAAATGAGTAGAAATTAACTTAGAATTGATTTGTAGAAGAAATATTTCTTGAAAAATCATCTATGGGTGTTTGAGTTTGAGAAAATATGAAAGATGAAGTTCAAATTCAGCTAAGTATAAAATATGTCGGGCCTCGGATGTGGGATTTGCGAACTTGGGTTCGCAATTGCGAACCCTGCAGGTATGGGAAATGCGGGAAAAATGTTCGCATTTGCGAACTCTTTAAAAACTAAGGACCCTCGCATTTGCGATCACAATCATCGCATTTGTGACTGGCTTCCTTCGCATTTGCGAACAAGCTGGTCGCATTTGCGATGAACAGCTCGCATTTGCGATATTGGCTTCGCAAATCCGAAGTCTGCAGATCAGGGACACCAGATTTTTTTCCATGGTTCAAAATGCATCCATGGCCTAATCAAAACTCACCCGAGCCCTCGGGGCTCCAAACCAAATATATCGCCAAAATAACATCATATACATCGAATTAAGCCTCAAATTTCATGATTCCTCCCAAATTTTCATAAAACATCAAATTTCCATTTTAAATCTGAAACACATCAAATGACGTCCGTTTTCAACCAAACTTTACAGAAAGCGCTTAAACCATATATAAGACTTGTATCGGGCGTCGGAACCAAAATATGGGCCCGATACCATAGTATTTTAATCAAATTTTATTTTCAATTTCCTTAATGATTTCCAGAAAGCAATTTCACGCAAAAATTCATTCCTCGGGCTTGGAATATCGGAATTCGATTCCGGGCATACGCCAAAGTGCCATATTTTCCTACGGACCCTTCGAGACCGTCAAATCACGGGTCTGGGTCCGTTTACCCAATATGTTGACTGAAGTCAAATTTATTCAATGTAATATCAAAATTTAGCATTTTTCTCACAGAATTCATATTTACATTTTTCGGCTACGCGCTCGGACTGCGCATGCAAATCGAGGCAACCCCAAATGAGGTTTTCAAGGCCTCAGAAACACATAATGAGTAAGGAAACAAGTGATGGCCCTTTGGGTCATCACATTCCACGTCTAAAACAACCGTTCATCCTCGAATGGACAAAAGAAAGAAGTACCTGAGTCGGGGAAAAGATGAGGATAACGACTCTGCATATCAGACTCGGACTCCCAGGTCAATGCCTCAGGGGGCTGACATTTCCATTAAACACGCATAGAAGGAAAACTCTTGGATCTCAACTGACGAACCTGCCGGTCCAAAATAGCTACCGGCTCCTCCTTGTAAGACAAGTCCTTGTCCAACTGGACAGTGCTGAAGTCTAACATGTGGGCCGGATCGCCATGATACTTCCGAAGCATGGACACATGAAACACTGGATGGACAACTGATAAGCTAGGCGGCAATGCAAGTCTATAAGCCACCTCTCCCACTCGATCAAGAATCTCAAATGGACAAATGAACCTTGGGCTAAGCTTGCCCTATTTCCCATATCTCATCACGCCCTTCATAGATGACACTCGGAGCAATACCCGCTCCCCAACCTTAAATGCCACATCCCGAACCTTGCGATCTGCATAACTCTTCTACCTAGACTGAGCTGAACGAGGCCTATCCTGGATGATCTTGACCTTGTCCAAGGCCTCCTGAACCAAATCTGTACCCAACAACCGAGCCTCTCCCAGCTCAAACCATCCAACCAGAGACCGACTATAATATAAAGCCTTATAAGGAGCCATTTGAATGCTCGAATAGTAGCTGTTATTGTAGGCAAACTCCGCTAAAGGCAAGAACTGATCCCACAAACCTCCAAAGTCAATAACACAAGATCGAAGCATATCCTCTAGAATCTGAAATGCCGTGCTCAAATCTATGAAATGCCGTGCTCAAATCTACCCGTATGCCTAACTCTCACTGAACTTCTCTCTAGGAATGCAAAGTAAATTACATACCCCGATCCGAAATGATAGACACGGGCACACCATGAAGGCGAAAAATCTCCCGAATACGGATCTCAGCGAACCTCTCAGAAGAGTATAAGACTACAACATGAATGAAATGTGCTGACTTGGTTAGCCTATCAACAATAACCCATACCGCATCGAACTTCTTCCGAGTCAGCGAAAGTCCAGTAACAAAATCCATAGTAATCCACTCCCACTTCCACTCAGGAAGCTCAAACCTCTAGAATACACCACCATGACTCTTATGCTCGTACTTAACCTGCTGAGAATTCAAACAACGAGCCACATATTCCACGATATCCTTCTTCATTCTACGCTACCAGTAATTCTACCACAAATCCTGATACAATCTTCGCGGTGCCCGGATGAATAGAGTACCTAGAACTATGGGCCTCCTCTAAAATCAACTCTCGAGGCCCATCCACATTGGGCACACAAACTTGTCCCTACAATCTCAAAACTCTATCCGCATCTAAGGTAACCTACTGGGCACCTCCACGTTGCACCTTGCCTGGATAAGTCATCCCTGCCGATCACGGATATGCTCCAATAATGAAGAAGGAACGACCGTGCAAGCTAACACACGATTGGGCTCAGAAACATCCAGTCTCATGAACTGATTGGCTAAAGCCTGAACATCCAAAGCAAGCATCCTCCAACTGACCAGAATATAAGCAAGACTACCCATACAGGCTGACTTCTTACTCAAAGCATCGGCCACTACATTGGCCTTCCCCGGATGATATTAAATGGTGACATCATAATCCTTCAGCAACTCCAACCTCCTTATCTGCATCAAATTCAACTCCTTTTGCTTGAATAGGTACCAAAGACTCTTGTGATCAGTGAACACTTGACATGCCACGCTGTAAAGATAATGCCTCCAAATCTTCAATGCGTGAACTATGGCTGCCAATTCCAAATCATGCACTAGATAGTTCTTCTCATGAATCTTCAACTGCCTCAAAGCATAGGCAATGACCTTGCCATCCTGCATCAACACTGCTCCAAGCCCAACACGGGAAGCATCACAATAGACTGTATAAGGCCCTAAAACTGTGGGAGAAACCAACATCGGTGCCGTAGTCAGAACTGTCTTGAGCTTCTAGAAGCTCCCCTCACACTCATCCGACCACCTGAACTGGGCACCCTTCAAGGTCAATCTAGTTATCGGGGCTACAATAGATGAAAATCCCTCCACAAACCATCGATAGTAGCCTGCCAACCTCAAGAAACTCCGAATCTCTGTAGCTGATGCTAGTCTAGGCCAGGTCTTGACTACCTCAATCTTCTTCGGGTCCACCTGAATAGCCTCTGCTGATACAACATGACCCAGAAATGCAACCGAACCCAACCAAAATTCACACTTCGAGAACTTAGCATATAGTTGATTATCCCTCAGAGTTTGAAGATCCACTCTAAGGTGTTGATCATCAAAGAACACTATCACGAATGAATCAAAATAAGTCTTGAACACTCGGTTCATCAAGTCCATGAAAGTTGCTGGGGCATTTGTCAACCTGAATGACATAACCAAGAACTCAAAATGCCCATACCGAGTACAGAAAGCTGTCTTAGGGATCTAAGATGCCCTAATCCTCAACCGATGATAACCATATCACAAGTGAATCTTGGAGAATACCCTGACACACCGAAGCTAGTCGAACAAATCATCAATCCTCGGCAGTGGATACTTATTCTTGACCATTACCTTGTCAATTGCCGGTAATCAATACACATTCTCATTGACCAATCCTTCTTCTTGACAAATAACACCGGCGCAACCTAAGGTGAGACACTGGATCTAATGAAACCCTTTTCAAGCAAATCCTGCAATTGTTCCTTTAACTCTTTTAACTTCGGCGGGGCCATGCGATATGGTGGAATAGAAATGGGTTGCGTGCCCGGAACCATATCAATGCAGAAATTAATATCCATGTTGGGTGGCATACCCGACAGGTCTGAAGGAAAAACATCTGGGAAGTCACAAACAACAAGCACAAAATCGATAGAGGGAATCTCAACACTGGAATCCCGAACATAAGCTAGATAAACCAAACACCCCTTCTCGACCATACGCCGAGCCTTCACATACAATATAACACTACAGGTGGAATGACATGGAGTTCCTCTCCACTCTAAACGAGGCATGCCCGGTAAAGCTAAGGTCACAGTCTGGGCATGGCAGTCTAAGATAGGGTGATAACCAGTCCATCCCCAATATAATATCAAAGTCGACCATATCTAAAAGCAACAAATTTACACGATTCTCTAGACCACAAATCACCACAACACAAAGAGCGATGGACTCGATCAACCACGATGGTATCACCCGCCAGTATAGATACATAAATAGGAATACCCAATGTGTCACTAGGCATGATCAAACACAGGGCAAAATAGGATGACACATACGAATATGTAGACCCTGGATCAAACAACACTGAAGCATCTCTATCACAAACCAGAATCGTACCTGTAATAACAACATTGAAGCCTCTAATTTGGGCCTAGCCTGAAGAGCATAACATCAGGGCTGGGCCCTACCACTCTGATCTACCTCTCTGGGATGGCCTACTGCTGGCTGGCCTCTACCTCTAGCGGTCTGAGCTCCACCTCTATGACCTCTACCTCCACCTCTGGCACCTCTACCCCTAGCTCTAGCTGGCTCGGCGGGCTATAGAGCACCTTGTGCCTAAACCATGGCACGAGAACCACGGTGCTGAGAAACGCTTGGTGCTCGAGGGAAAAATCTGGCAATATGACCCGTGTCACCACAAGTATAACAAGCCCCGACTGCTGAGTCTACTGACTTTATCGACCTGAATGACCACCACAGAAATTTTGAAGCGGTAGTGTACTGAATGGATACTGATCAGAATAGTGTACGTAAGAACCACGACAACCTAGGGCACCTTGAGAAACCTAGAGGGCTGACTAGAAAGGCCTAAAAGGCTGACCCCCTATCATATGAATCTCTGCCTCCAGATGAGGCACCACTAAATCGGCCTGACTGACGGGGTCTCTTTTTTGCTCTATGACCACCTCCCTGTGGCAATATCATCTCGATCCTCCGGGCCACATTGGCCGCATCCTGAAAAGTGATATCACTCCCCGCCTCTCTAGCTATCTAGAGACGAATAGGCTGAATGAGTCCATCAATAAACCATTTCACTCTGTCCCTCTAGTGGGGAGTATGACAATAGCATGGCGAGCCAACTCAATAAACCTGCTCTCGTACTGGGTGACTGACATGGATCCCTGATGGAGATGCTCGAACTGCCTCTGATAGGCCTCACGCTATGTGACAGGGAGAAACTTCTCCAGAAATGTATGCGTGAACTGCTCCTAGGTCAAGGCTAGAGACCCTGCTGGTCTAGCTAAAAAGAAATCCCTCCACCAAGTCTTGGCGGATCCAGATAGGCGAAATGCAGTGAAATCAACTCCATTGGACTCAACAATACCCATGTTTCGAAGAACCTCGTGGCAACTGTCAAAATAATCTCGAGGATCCTCAGTGGAAGCACTACTGAATGTAGTAGTGAAGATCTTAGTGAACCTATCCAACCTCTACAAAGCATCGGCAAATATAACTGCCCCATCACCTACTTGGGCTACCACACCCGGCTGAGATGCTCCAACTGGCTGAACTGCTGGAGCCAGAACCTGGGGAGCTACCTGCTCCAGAGTACGAGTAGCAGGACTCTAGACCCTTTCTCCAGCCTGAGAGACAGCTGGTGCTACAGGAAGCAACCCGCTCGAGTAACACTCTCCATGAGGCCCACCAATCGGACCAAAGCATCCTAAAGAACTGGGGTAGCAATAAACCCCTCTAAGACCTTAGCTGGGCCCATCGGAACTGTTGGGGCTGGGGCCGAAACCTCCTCATCAGAGTCGACCTGAGGCTCTGCGAGTAGCGCTGCTGCTCGGGGCTGAGCTCTGCCCCTACCTCGGCCTCTATCACGGCCTCGTCCTCTACCCCTAGTAAGAGCTGCCTGGGGCTTGCACTGCTGATCGGAAGATGAGGAAGCACGTGTTCTTGCCATCTGCGAAAGAACATAGTAGAAATTCAATTAGCATTGAGAAACCAAACCGCACGACAAGAAAAAACGAATGTGAAAATTTTCCTAACTCGATAGCCTCTGAGGGATAAATACAGACGTCTCCATACCGATCCCTCAGACTCTACTAAGCTTGTCCGTGAGTTGTGAGACCTATGTAACCTAGAGCTCTGATACCAACTTGTCAAGACCCGGATTTTCCACCCTCGGGAGTCGTGATGGCGCCTACTAATGAGAGCTAGACAAGCCAAATTTAATTACTTTTTCATTAATAACCTTATCCCTTTTAACAATTATCAGCAACAACAAGAAAATAATGAGATTAAATAATAAGCGGAAGTCCTAATATTATAAAAACTTAATAGAATTGCAGAAGATTCAACAAAAGCCTCTACCCAAGACTGGTGTCACAATACTCATGAACCGCTTAGAATACTAAATACAAACGTCTGAGAGAGAACATAAATTGTTTGTCTCAAATACAATGAGATAACAGACAAAATAAAGGATAGGGGAAATGTTGGGCCTACGAACGCCTACAAGGCTCCCTTGTGTCTCTCTAAACTGAAGGCCTATTTCCACTCTACTGCTGTTGCTGTCCGAAACCTGGATCTATGCAAAATAGCACAGAGTGTAGTATCAGCACAACCGACCCCATGTGCTGGTAAGTGTCTAGCCCAACCGCAGTGAAGTAGTGACAAGGCAAGACTGGACTACTACATAAACCTGTGCAGTTATATATATATAACGTAATTGAAATACAAGACAAGTAAATAGTATGGGAGGGAAAGCATGTTGTGGGGAGATAACAGTTTCAAGTTAAAGTTGCCTAGTAACGAAGGAAAAGCACGACTCATACAATAATAAGGAACAAAGATAAAAAAGTGCACAGTATCACCCTTCGTGCTTTTACTCTCATGCTCACCAAGCAATAGTATAACAAAACGTGCACGACATCACCCTTCGTGCTTTTACTCTCATTCCTCACATATAATCAATAGTATCGGCTCGGAATGGCACATCATGCGGCACGCCATCACCCATCTTACTTTACTCTCTTTTCCTCACAATAAGCAAACAGTGCACGACATTACCCTTCGCTCTTTACACTCTTTCCTCACAAGAAACAAACAGTGCACAGCATCACCCTTCGTGCTTTAATACTCTTTCTCACCTAATAAACAATCACAAACAAGGTCAATGGAATAAATAAATAATAATGGAAATCCCGGCAAGGGAACACAAAAAAACAATTAAAAAAAACGGCAAGGGTACAACATCAACAGTCTCAACGCCCTGGAAAGGGAAAATATTCAATAATCAACAACGTCCCGGCAAGGGAATAGATCATCAACTTTTCTCTTTCTTTCAATTTCATCTCATAGTTCACATTATCACTTGAGCCAATGCTCCAAAGATTTACTTATCTTATATACCTTCACAATTTGTATTTCAACTAGAGCCAACGCTCCGCGAAGTTTAAAGATCACAATTCCTTTCACAATCTCTTTACAACATATAGGAGCCATCAATCAAGCATGGAAGGTATACCAAAATCCAAACTATTCGCAAAATAAGGACTCATGGTCATGCTAGACACCAATGTATAGATACCCGTCACCATGCCTATACATCGTACTCGACAATTAGCAGGTAGAAAATAAGACTCAACACCTATTCCCTCAAGCTAAGGTTAGACCAAACACTTACCTCCATGCTTTGAACTTATCTCAAGCCTCAAATATAGCTTTACCCCGTGATTCCACCTCCAATCTGCTCGAATCTAGCCACTAATCACTTAATTACTTTAATAAACACTAAATGAATCAATTTGAATGCATAAAAATGAATTTCTCAAAGTCTTGCCCAAAATATCCAAAATCTCCCCCAGGCTCACGTGGTCAAAACCCGAGGTTCGAACTAAAACCCGGTTACCCATTCCCCCAAGAATCCAAATATATGATTTGTTTGAAATCGGACCTCAAATTGAGTCAAATCCTTAAATTTTTTAAACAAAACCTTTATTCTACCCAAAACCCCCAATTTCACCCATGAAAATCATTGATTTTAAGTTGAAAACATGTTAAATGATGTTAATTATTGAAAGAAATGAGTAGAAATTAACTTACAATTGATTTGGAGAAGAAAGATTTCTTGAAAAATCGCCTATGGGTGTTTGAGTTTGAGAAAATATGAAAGATGAAGTTCAAATTCGGCTAAGTGTAAAATATGACGGGTCTCAGATTTGGGATTTGCGAACCTTGCAGGTATGGGAAATGTGAGAAAAATGTTCGTATTTGCGAACTCTTTAAAAACTAAGGACCCTCGCATTTGTGATCACAATCGTCGCATTTGCGACTGGCTTCCTTCGCATTTGCGAACAAGCTAGTCGCATTTGCAAACAAGCCTGCCCAGTCCAATTCTCGCATTTGCGATGAACAGCTCACATTTGTGATGCTGGCTTCGCAAATGCGAAGTCTGCAGATCAAGGACTCCAGATTTTTTTCCAAGATTCAAAATGCATCCGTGGCCTAACCAAAACTCACCCGAGCCCTCGGGGCTCCAAACCAAATATATACACAACCTCAAAAATATCCTACGGACTTATCTGTGCAATCAAATTGCCAAAATAATATCATATACATCGAATTAAGCCTCAAATTTCATGATTCCTTCCAAATTTTCATAAAACATCAAATTTCTATTTTAAGCCCGAAACATGTCAAACGACGTCCGTTTTCAACCAAAATTTACAGAAAGCGCTTAAACTATATATAAGACTTGTATTGAGCGTCAGAACCAAAATACAGGCATGATACCATAGTTTTTTTAATCAAATTTCATTTCCAATTTCCTTAATTATTTCCAGAAAATAATTTCATGCAAAAATTCATTCCTCGGGCTTAGGACCTCGGAATTCGATTCCGGGCATACGCCCAAGTCCCATATTTTCCTACGGACTCTCCGAGACAGTCAAATCAGGGGTCCGGTTCCGTTTACCCAAAATGTTGACTGTAATCAAATTTATACAATTTAATATCAAAATTTAGCATTTTTCTCATAGAATTCATATTTAAGCTTTCCGGCTATGTGCCCAAACTGCGCACGCAAAGTGAGGCAACCCTAAATAAGGTTTTCAAGGCCTCAAAAGCACAGAATGAGTAAGAAAACAAGTGGTGGCTCCTTGGGTCATCACATTCTCCACCTCTAAAACAAACCTTCATCCTCGAACGGACAAAAGAAAGAAGTACCTGAGTCGGGGAAAAGATGAGGATAACGACTCCGCATATCCAATTTAGACTCCCAGGTCGATGCCTTAGGGGGCTGACCTCTCCACTGAACACGCACAAAAGGAAAACAAGTGGATCAACTGATGAACCTACCGGTCCAAAATAGCTACCGACTCCTCCTCAATAGACAAGTCCTTGTCCAGTTGGACAGTGCTGAAGTCTAACACGTGGGCCGGATCACCGAGATACCTCTTAAGTATGGACACATGAAACACTAGATGCACGACTGATAAGCTAGGCGGCAATGCAAGTCTATAAGCCACCTCTCGCACTCGATCAAGAATCTCAAACGGACTAATGAACCTTGGGCTAAGCTTGCCCTTCTTCCCAAATCTCATCACGCCCTTCATAGGCGACACTTGGAGCAATACCCGCTCCCCAACCATAAATGCCACATACTAAACCTTGCGATCTACATAAGTCTTCTACCTAGATTGAGCTGAACAAAGCGTATCCTGAATGATCTTGACCCTTGTCCAAGGCCTCTTGAACCAATTATGTATCTAATAATCGAGCCTCTCCCAGCTCAAATCATCCAGCCAGAGACCGACATTGCCTATCATATAAAGCCTCATAAGGAGCCATCTGAATGCTCGACTAGTAGCTGTTGTTGTAGGAAAACTACACTAAAGGCAAGAACTGATCCCACGAACCTCCAAAGTCAATAACACAAGCTCAAAGCATATCCTCTAGAATATGAATAGTCCGCTCGGACTGACCGTCTGTCTGGGGATGAAATGTTATGCTCAAATGTACACGTGTGCCCAACTCTCGCTAAACTGTGTACCCCGATCCGAAATAATAGACACGGGCACACCATGAAGGCAAACAATCTCCTGAATATAGATCTCAACGAACCTCTCAAAAGAATAAGAGACTGCCACAGGAATGAAATGTGTTGACATGGTCAGCCTATAAACAATAACTTATATCGCATCGATCTTCTTCCGAGTCAGTGGAAGTCTACTAAAAAAATCCATAGTCATCCGCTCCTACTACCACTCGGGAAGCTCAAGCCTCTAGAATACACCACCAGGCCTCTGATGCTCGTACTTAACCTGCTGACAATTCAAATAATGAGCCACATATGCCACGATATCCTCCTTCGTTCTACGCCACCAGTAATGATACCACAAATCCTGATACATCTTTGTGGCGCCCATACGAATAGAGTACCTAGAACTATGGGCCTCTTCTAAAATCAACTCTCGAAGTCCATCCATATTGGGCACACAAACTCGTCCTTGTAATCTTAAAACTCCATCCGCATCTAAGGTAACCTACTGGGCACCTCCATGTTGCACTGTGTCTCTAAGGACACATAAATGGGGATCATCAAACTGTCGATCACGGATACACTCCAATAATGAAGAATGAGCGATCGTGCAAGCTAACACACAACTGGGCTTAGAAACATCCAGTCTCACGAACTGATTGGCTAAAACCTGAACATCCAAAGCAAGCGGCCTCTGAACCTTTAGGCAAAACCAACACTGGTGCCGTAGTCAGAGCTGTCTTGAACTTTTGAAAGCTCCCCTCACACTCATCTGACCATATGAACCGGGCACCCTTCTAGGTCAATCTGGTCATCGGTGCTGTAATGGATGAAAATCCCTCTACGAACCGTCGATAGTAGCCTGCCAACCCCAAGAAACTCCGAATCTCTGTAGCTGATGCTGGTCTAGGCCAGTTCTTGACTACCTCTATCTTCTTCGGGTCCACCTGAATACCCTCTGCTGATACAACATGACCCAGAAATGCAATTGAACCCAACCAGAATTCACACTTCGAGAACTTAGCATATAGCTGACTATCCCTTAGAGTTTGAGGAACCACTCTAAGGTACTGCTCGTGATCCTCCTGGCTGCAGGAGTATATCAATATATCATCAAAGAACACTATCACGAATGAATCCAAATTAGGCCTGAACACTCGTTTCATCAAGTCCATGAAAGCTGCTGGGGCATTTGTCAACCCAAATGACATAACAAAGAACTCAAAATGGCCATACCGAGTACGGAAAGCTATCTCAGGGACATCGGATGCCCTAATCCTCAACCGATGGTAACTAAATCACAAGTTAATCTTAGAGAATACCCTTGCACCCAGAAGCTAGTCAAACAAATCATCAATCTTTGGCAGTGGATACTTATTCTTGATCGTTACCTTGTTCTATTGCTGATAATCAATACACACACTCATTGAGCCTTCCTTTTTCTTGACAAATAACACCGGCGCACCCCAAGGTGAGACACTAGGTCTAATGAAACCCTTCTTAAGTAAATCCTGCAACTGTTCCTTTAACTCTTTTAAAACTGGCGGGGCCATGCGATATGGTGGAATAGAAATAGGCTATGTACCCAAAACCAGATCAATGCAAAAATTAATATCCCTATCGAGTGGCATACCTGGCAGGTCTGAAGGAAAAATATCAGGGAACTCATAAACAACGGGCACAAAATTGGCAGAGGGAACCTCAGCACTAGAATCCGAGCAGAGCTAGATAAGCCAAATACCCCTTCTCGACCATACACCGAGCCTTCACATAGGATATAACACGACGGGTGGAATGACCTGGAGTTCTTATCCACTCTAAACGAGGCATACCCTTTAAAGCTAAGGTCGCAGCCTTGGCATGGAAGTCAAAGATAGGGTGATAGGGTGATAACCAGTCCATCCCCAAGATAATATCAAAGTCGACCATATCAAAAAGAAACAAATCTACATGAGTCTACAGACCCCCAATCACCACAACACAAAAGCGATGGACTCAATCAACCATGATGGAATCACCCACCAGCGTAGACACATAAATAGGAATACCCAATATGTTACTAGGTATGATCAAATACGGGGCAAAATAGGATAACACATACAAATATGTAGACCCCAGATAAAATAACACTGAAGCATCTCTATCACAAACCAGAACCGTACCTGTAATAACCTCATTTGAAGCCTCTGCCTCGGGCCTAGCCTGAAGAGTATAACATCAGGGTTAGGCCCCACCACTCTGATCTACCTCTCTGGGACGGACTACTTCTGGTGGGCCTCCACCTGTGGCGGTGTGAGCTCCACCTTTATGACCTCCACCTCCACCTCTATGACCTCCACCTCTACCTCTGGCACCTTTACTCCCACTTCTAGCAGGCTGGGTGGGCTGTGGAGCACCTAGTACCTAAACCATGGCAGAGAACCCTAGTGCTGAGAACCGCTCAATGCTCGAGGGCAAAATGTGGTAATATGACCCGTGTCAACACAAGTATAACAAGCCCTCGGCTGCTGAGTCTGCTGGCCCTGTCAACCTGAATGACCACCACGAAAACTCTGAAGTGGCGGTGCACTGAATGGCTGCTGATCAGAATAGTGTGTGTGAGAACCACGACCACCTAGGGCACCCTAAGAAACTTGGAGGGATGACTGGGAAGGCCTAGAATGCTGACCCCTATCATATAAATCTCAGCCTCCGGATGAGGCACCACAGAATCTACTTGACTGATAGGGTCTCTTGTCTGCTCTATGACCACCTCCCTGTGGCAATACCATCTCGATCCTCCGGTCCATATTGGCCGCCTCCTAAAAAGTGATATCATTCCCCGCCTCTCTAGCCATCTGGAGACGAATAGGCTGAATGAGTCCATCAATAAACCATCTCACTCTCTCCCTCTCAGTGGGGAGTATGACAACAACATGGCGAGCCAACTCAATAAACCTGGTCTCATACTGGGTGACTGACATGGATCCCTAATGTAGATGCTTGAACTGCCTCCGATAGGCCTCACGCTGTATGACGGGGAGAAACTTCTCCAGAAATGTATGTGTGAACTGATCCCAAGTCAAGGCTGGAGACCCTACTGGTCTAGCTAAACAGAAATCCCTCCTCCAAGTCTTGGTGAATCCATATAGGCGAAATGTAGCGAAATCAACTCCACTAGACTCAACAATACCTATGTTCGGAAGAACTTCATGGAAGCTGTCCAAATAATCCTAAGGATCCTCAGTGGAAGCACCGTTGAATGTAGTAGTGAAGAGCTTGGTGAACCTATCCAACCTCCACAAAGCATCGGTAGACATAGCTTCCCTATCACCTGCCTAGGCTACCACACCCGGCTGAACTGCTCCAGTTAGCTGAACTGCTGGAGCCGGAACCTGGGGAGCTACCTGCTTCGGAGTACGAGTAGCACGAGTCTGGACCCCTCATCCAGCCTTAGAGACACCTGGTGCTATAGGAAGCAAACCCACTCGGGTAACACTCTCCATGAGGCCCACTAATCGGAAAAAAGCATCCTGAAGAATAGGGGTAGCGATAAACCCCTCTGAGACCTAAGCTGGGCCCACCAGAACTGCTAGGGCTGGGGCCGGAACCTCCTCATCAAAGTCGACCTGAGGCTCCGCCATTGGTGCTGCTACTCGGGGATGAGCTCTGCCCCTACCTCGGCCTCTAGCACGACCTTATCCTTTTCCCTTAGCAGGAGCTGCCTGGGGCTTGGACTGCTGATCGAAAGATGAGAAAGCATGTGTTCTCGCCATCTGCGAAAGAATAGAGTAGAAATTCAATTAGCATTGAGAAACCAAACCGCACGACAAGAGAGAAAAAATGTGATACTTTTCCTAACTCATAGCCTCTAAGGGATAAATACATACATCTTCGTACCGATCCCTCAGACTCTACTAAGCTTGTCCGTGAGTTGTGAGACCTATGTAACCTAGAGCTCTAATACCAACTTGTCAAGACCCGGATTTTCCACCCCCGGGAGTCGTGATGGCGCATACTAATGAGATCTAAGCAAGCTAAATTTAATTACTTTTTCATTAATAACCTTATCCTTTTTAACAATTATCAGCAATAATACAAAAACTGCGAGATTAAATAATAAGCGAAAGTCCTAATATTATGGAAACTGAATAAAAATGCTGAAGATTCAACAAAAGCCTCTACCCAAGACTGGTGTCATAATACTCACGAATTGCTAAGAATACTAAATACAAACGTCTGAAAGAGAACATAAAATGTTTGTCTCAAATACAATTACACAACAGACAAAATAAAAGATAGGGGAGACGCCGGGCTTGCGGATGCCTGCAAGGCTAACTCGGGTCTCTCTGGACTGAAGGCCTACTCCCACTCTACTGTTGCTGCTGTCCGAAACCTGGATCAGTGCAAAATAGTATAGAGTGTAGTATCAGCACAAGTTACCCCATGTGTTGGTAAGTGTCTAGACTAACCCCGGCGAAGTAGTGACGAGGCTAGACTGGACTACCACATAAACTTGTGCAGTTTTATTTATATATATATATATATATATATATATATACATATATATATATATATATATATATANTGCGCACGGCATCACCCTTCGTGCTTTTACTCTCATTCCTCACATATAATCAATAGTATCGGCACGGAATGGCACATCATGCAGCACGACATCACCCTTTGTGCTTTACTCTCTTTTCCTCACAATAAGCAAACAGTGCACGACATTACCCTTAATGCTTTACACTCTTTTCTCACAAGAAACAAACAATGCACGACATCACTCTTCGTTCTTTAACACTCTTCCTCACCCAATAAACAATCACAAATAAGGGCAAGGGAATAAATAAACAATAATTGAAATCTCAGCAAGGGAACACAAACAAACAATTAAAAAAACCGAAAAGGGTACAACATCAATAATCTCAACGCCCTAGCAAGGGAAAATATTCAATAATCAACAACATCCCGGCAAGGGAATAGATCATCACCTCTTTCTCTTTCTTTCAATTTCATCTCATAGTTTAAATTATCACTCGAGCCAATGCTCCAAAGATTTACTTATCTCATATACCTTCACAATTTGTATTTCAACTCGAGCCAATGCTCCATAAATTTTAAAGATCACAATTCCTTTCACAAGATCTTTACAACATATAGAAGTCATCAATTAAGCATGGAAAGTATAACAAAATCCAAACTATTCGCAAAATGAGGACTCACGGTCATGCTAGACACCAATGTATAGATACTTTTCACCATGCCTATACATCGTACTCGACAATTAGCAAGTAGAAAATAAGACTCAACTCCTATTTCCTCAAGCTAAGGTTAGACCAAACACATACCTTGATGCTTTGAACTCAACTCTAGCCTTAACTATAGCTTTACCCCGTGATTCCACCTCTAGTCCGCTCGAATCTAGCCACAAGTCACTTAATTACTTTAATAAACACTAAATGAATCAATTTGAATGCATAAAAATGAATTTCTCAAAGTTTTGCCCAAAAATTCAAAAAACCCCCCATGGCCCACGTGGTCAAAACCCAAGATTCAAACCAAAACCCTATTATCCATTCCCCCACAAATCCAAATATATGATTTGTTTTGAAATCTAACCTTAAATTGAGGTCCGAATCCTCAATTTTTGAAAAAAAAACCTAGATTCTACCCAAAACACCCAATTTCACCCATAAAAATCATTGATTTTAAGTTGAAAACATGTTAAATGATGTTAATGATTGAAAGAAATGTGTAGAAATTAACTTACAATTGATTTGGAGAAGAAATATTTCTTGGAAAATCGCCAATGGGTGTTTGAGTTTGAGAAAATATGAAAGCTGAAGTTCAAATTCGGCTAAGTATAAACTATGTTGGGCCTCAGATTTGGGATTTACGAACTTGGGTTCACAATTGCGAATCCTGCAAGTATGGGAATGCGAGAAAAATTTTGCATTTGCAAACGCTTTCAAAACTAAGGAACCTCGCATTTGCGATCACAATCGTTGCATTTGCGACTGGGTTCCTTCACATTTGCAAACAAGCTTGTCGCATTTGCGAACAAGCCTGCCCGGTCTAACTCTCGCATTTGCGATGAACAGGTCGCATTTGCGAGTTCGCGTTTGCGATGCTGGCTTCGCAAATGCTTAGCCTGCAGATCAAGGACACCAGATTTTTTTCCAAGGTTCAAAATGCATCTGTGGCCTAACCAAAACTCACCCGAGCCCTTGGGGCTCCAAACCAAATATACACACAACCTCAAAAATATCCTACGGACTTATCCGTGCAATCAAATTGCCAAAATAACATCATATACATCGAATTAAGCCTTAAATTTCATGATTTCTTCCAAATTTTCATAAAACATCAAATTTCCATTTTAAGTTCGAAACACGTCAAACGACGTTCGTTTTCAACCAAACTTTACAGAAAGCGCTTAAACCATATATAAGACTTGTACCGGGCATCGAAACCAAAATACGGGCCCGATACTATAGTCTTTTAATCTAATTTCATTTTCAATTTCCTTAATTATTTCCAAAAAATAATTTCACGCAAAAATTCATTCCTCAGGCTTGGGACCTCGCAATTCGATTTTGGGCATACGCCCAAGTCCCATATTTTCCTACAAACCCTCTGGGACCGTCAAATCATGGGTCTGTGTCCGTTTATCCAAAATGTTGACCGAAGTAAAATTTATTCAATTTAATATCAAAATTTAGTATTTTTCTCATAGAATTCATATTTAAGCTTTCCGGCTATGCAATCGGACTACGCACACAAATTGAGGCAATAGCAAATGAGGTTTTTAAGGCCTCAAAAGAATAGAATGAGTAAGGAAACAAGTGATGAACCTTTGGATCGTCACACTTCTTTTATCTCGTGCAGTCATTTACCCAGCTTCTTGAGTGTTATCAATGGACATATATTAAGGCTGGAACCCCCATTGATCAAGATCCTAGTGATGTAGTCTTCGTATTGCACGGTGATATGCAAGGATTTGTTAAGACCCAACCCTTCAAGCGATAACTCATCCTCGCAGAAGGTGATTTTATGGCTTTCTAATACTTGTCCCACCATATTAGCCATTTCTCTACCAGTGATGTTATTTGGCATGTATACTTCACTCAGCATCTTTAATAGAGCATTTTAATGATAAGCGTTGGTTGGATGGTCGAATAGATATCTGCGCTGGTGTTTTGTTTAGCTGGTTGATGGTCGAATACTCTTTGGCTTGTAGCTTCCTCCAAAGGTCATCTGGACTTGTTTCAATGATGAGCGGCCGGTTGGAAGCCTACTTGTTTGACTCAGCTAAGTGTTCCGCGGTGTAGACTCTTCCAGTCCTTGTCATACCCTATGCTGCAACAGTCTTTTCGAAACTGAATTTGCCTTTCTTCCTAGCCTCGGATGTATAATCCCAAGGTACAGCTTTTGTATGGAATGACGGCACGATGGTCATTACTACTAGAATCGGTGTATCCACCTTTACTTCGACTGGGACATGTTCATTGGCTGGTAAAACCGTAACCTCAAATGGTGCCAATGATTTTATTGATGGCGTTGCCTCAAACTTAAGAGGGATAGACACATCTACCTCAGTGACCTCGGACGGTTGAATATGGACTATGATGGGGTTGAGAGTAACTGCAGGCTTCTTTGGATTATCGCCTTCTGCGATCAACCCAATGGATCCCTCGGGATCGCAATCATCCTCTACTTCAATCATGTGAACAGCCCCCACCTTTGTGGTTTGGTAAGGGGTTGTTGTAGACGTTCAGAGTGACTTCCTTTTCTATAATGACCTTGTTATCAATCAGGGTTCGTATCTTGTCTTTTAAAGAGCGGCATTTGTCGATGGTGTGTCCCTTCATACTAGAGTGGTATGCACAAGATTTGTTTGGGTTAACCCACTGATAAGGATTCTCAAGGGTTAAAGCATGGGGTGATATAACTGCGGTTTTGAGTCTCTCGTATAGCTAATCAATGGGTTCGGCGATGGTTGTGTATTGTTTTGGAGGACTCCAATCAAAATTACGTTGTGACCTAGAAAAAGTTTGGCGTAAGGGGGGTGATTGGTAATGATATGGTTGGGAATTGTAAGTTTGGTCGATATATGTGGGTTAGAAATATCTGGGTGAGGTAGGCTGATATGTGGGAGGTGGATGTGACTGATAAGTTGGTGGTGGAGCTTGGTAGGAGGGTGCTTAGTAGTTTGGGGATGACCGATGTGTGAGTGGAGGTATAGGGTAGGTTTGGTATTTGAGCAGAGACTTGGTCCTTTGTGCAACCATCACGGCCCCCCACGTCCCTCTTTTTAGACATACCACCAAACTACAAGGCCTTATTTGTAGCTTGCAAGGCCTCGAAGTTTGTAACCCTACCGCTTTTGATACCTTCTTCAATTTGTTCCCCCAGCTTGACAATGTCGGAAAACTTATGATTTTCTATCATCATTAGCCGTTCATAATACTGCGGATCCTAAGCTCGAAAAAAGAATTTGTTCATCTATTCCTCCTTTAAGGCAGGTCTGACCTTAGCAACTTCCAACCTCTAGTGAGTGGCATACTCGCAAAATGTTTCTGTAAGCCTTTTCTTCAGATTCTAAATATAGAATACATCCGGCGCATTTTCTATGTTAAACCTGAACCTGTTCATGAAATTAGAGGCCATACCTACCCAACTTGACCATTTCTTAGGATCCTGGCTAGTGTACCAGGATAGTGCATCTCCTTTCAGACTCCTCATAAATAGTTTCATGCGAATCATGTCATCCTTTCCTACCCTAACCAGCTTGTCACAGTATGTTCTTAGATGGACCCTTGGATCACCTGTACCATCAAACATCTTGAACTTAGGAGTTTTGTACCCCTCTAGTAGTTCGACATTTGGTTGTATACATAGATTTTCATAGTTCAATCCTTTGATCCCTTTACTTCCTTCCATGCCTTGGATCCGGCTGGTTAATTTCTTGAGCTCCTCAGCCAAGTTTCTGATGAGTAGAACCTTTTCATCGGAATGAGGGGTGCAAGATATAGGTTGGCTGGAGAGTGGCGTGGTGTCTATGTAGATGGGATTGTTGTGGTGGCTAGGTGCGTAGGTGTGGAAGTGGTCATTTGCGAAGTTTTTTGGTTTGGGGATGAGTAATGGATTATTGTTTGGAATATGGAAAGTGTTGTATTAGTGCTTAGTGGGATGATTTGGTTGCTTTTGTGGAGGTGTGGGATTTTGGCCGTTAGGGAAGATAGTGTCTGGGGTGCTGAGGGAGAAGGATAGGTTGGCCAGTTTACGAACTTGATCAAGCTCTTCTTGAAACTTCAACAATTTCTGCTCGAGTTGTGACATATTTTCATTGGGAATCCGAATACCATGGCCATTAATGGCCTCTACTGTTGTGTTCTCCTTTCTGATGTTCAAATCTTCCATTTTGCCCTTGTTCTTGTTCTTAACAGGACTTAGAGGATGAGTGGGTGGAGGCCCGTTGGATCTTGTGGAATAATATAATTTTGCTAGAGTGCACGAACTAACCTTTGGGTAGGGGAATAACAAAACAAAAATAAAACAAAAAGGTAACCAAGTTAGTGAGGATCATAAAAAAATATTGCAATATTTAAATACATAGTACATGAATATGAAGCGTGTCCTAATTTGGGAGCCTCGTTGTGCCCGAGGTAGGCCTAGCAACAAATATATTTGGAGAACTTAGAATGCTAAATACCTCATTTTATTGATAAAAATAGACAAATCCCAAAATGCCACTAAATAAACAAGAAATGGAAATCACTAATGGCCATTGGCCTTATTACATTTTATAAAGCGAAAAGAAAAACACCTATCTACTTGGTCCCAGAAGGACCTTCCCAGATTCGGCATCCCTGGCTCCGTCGAACAGCTTTCCCAACTCGCAAAGTCCCAGCAATAGGTATACCCTGGGTAGATGTCCGCTTTCGGATCCTTCAGCATTTTGGCAATCTTTGACCCTTTTGAGAAACTTTCTCTCCAACTCCACTATGCCTTGCTCCAAGTATTCCAATCGCTTGTTGGCACTCATAGCCATGTCCTTCCATTCCTCAATTAGCTTTTGGTTGGACTTTTGTATTTTGCGGTGCTCGCTTTCGTACTCCCGGATCCTTTTGAGCAGTTGGTTATATTTGACCTGTACCTCGACCCTTTCATCTAATTCTCTGACCTAGGGCAAACCGTAGCTGTCCCTGACCATCATGATTGTCTTCAAACCAACCTGAGTAGAAAAGAGAGCAACCAGCATGATACCTATCTGGCTCGATGGTATCTCTCCCCATTATGATCTTGCAGTGCCACATATGTTGAGCTTGGCATTTGTAAGGACTATCATGATCCTAGAAGTTAACTCGAAAATGACTCATCTTGTCGACCTTGGGTATAACTTGCATTATACTAGCTTGTATCATAACTCGGAGATGGACGTAAGGCTATGTTCCCATCAGATTGATCAATATCAAAAAAGGTGTATTTCATGATCGGGTGATGAATTCCTCGGTCAGAAACCACTCGAACATCCACTGGACCTGTTCTTTGGTTAGGTTATCAAATAGCTCTACCCATCATTTGGCATCTTCTGGCTGAGCGAACATATTGGCAATGTAAATCATTCACTTTGGATGATGGAAAGCGATGTGAACATCCCAGTCCCTTCGCTGAATATCTTGTTGGTATTCACCCCTTTGGAGATGCTCCATAAGCTAGAGTTGAAGTAATAAATTGCAGCCTTCGAAGTGTTTTGCTCTTTGTTAACACTTCTCCAAGGCTCAGTATATGTCCGCAATGATCATGGGCACGATGTTGAATGCCTGCCCACCAATTCCTTCCATTAGGGTCTTAGTTACCATGGCTAGTCTGGTATGGATCCTTGCTTTCTTTGTTGGAAACACGATCAGCCCCAGGAAATAAAACATAAATATGAAGACCCTTCGATGAATGTGCCCCAAGGATGTGATGGAAAACTGGTCAAGGTAGGTACTATAGGATTTTCTGTGACTTTACCTTTCATATAGATAGTCAAAAGGGATGTAGGATTCTTTTAGGTATGTCAACTCTGGATTCTTCTTTAAACCCATCATTTTGAGGAAATCCCTGCCTTTACGGTTCTCAGACATCAGCAGAGCCTATCTCCTTTAACAGGGGTGTCATTTTAACCTCCCCAAAGCGGAATACAGTCCTTTCACAATCCCAAAACAGTGTAGCAGCTTCTATGATCTTGTTGTTAGGTTGGATCTCTAGAAGGGATGGTAGATTTCCCAGATATTTTTGGACGAGAGTTTGATCACTAAAGTGAAGATCCTTCCACTAGCTTAGCAGTCTTGGGTGGATGTTGGTGACCATGTCGAATCTAGGGATTTCGTGCCTCATATTTCTGCAAGGCACATACGGATAGGCCCTTTCCCCCACCAAACTCGACTATTTAATACCAACAATTAGTATGATGCATTTTAGTTTTCCAAATAAATGCACAGAATGCGGTGATGTCCGTTTGGGTTTAGGGAAACCCAATGGACTTTGGACAAGGATGTCTTAAAGGATCATTATGTGGATAATATAACTTACCCGTCTAGGATTGACCATGATGCATGTAAAGTTTGAACAGAGTAAGATTTCTATGGGGTTTTAAACTGGTACCCTTGAGCGGACAACTCAAGAGGGAAGGCACGGAACCGTCGACTGTACCGCTGATCGACTACTTTTATCACAAATATGCATTTCCGAATTTAAGGGTAATAATATAGGAAGAGCGCAAGCACTCATTATAAGTGTTTCTATGGTATTTGTTTGGCACGAGTGGAGTATGATATTGAGCATGATTATGCAATAATTAAAAATCTTGTTGTCATAAGAAAGTAGTAAATATAAGCAGTTTTGCCTTGTAGAAGAAATTAAACGCTTAAAGGAATTTAAACAAGTAATTGCATATGAAGGGAAGGTACAAATTAACAAGAACACTCTAAAATGGTAAAAGCCTGAAAAATCCCCAGCAGAGTCGCCATGTTGTTGCGCCCCCTTTTTTCCCTCTTTGCATCGGGGAAATCGGGTTTATTTCATTTTGGTGTAGGACAATTCTTTCCTTTTGGGAACTGGGTTTTGCATTTGAAGAATCACCACCTAATGATTTAAGGTGCATTAGGACACCTATAAGGTTTACTTCTAAGTTTGTTTGGTAACCGGAGATAGGGTAATGGCTTGAAATTATCCTAAGGGGAAGGTGTTAGGCACCTCTCAGGATCCACTAGTGTGGTTCCCGACCAGATAGTTCTTTGTGAATTTGGTGTGATTAACATGTAAACAAATAAGGCTCAAATAAGAGAGGATTTTAACACACAAATGTTTGGAAGTGATAAAAGTAAAATAGAACAATCACTAAAAAGGCTGATTTTGAAAAAGGAGTCATAATTCTTTAAAGGAAAAGAAATAGGGGAGTGGGTCCTAGGTTTATTTATAATATGGATCACATAAATGCAATACCCGGTAATAACTCCTCAAAGAGGGGTTACACGTGGTATTAGCTCACCGGTCATCATATCCATATCTACCCTTCCCACCCCGTTAAGGTACTAAAGCGCAGATTGGTCTCGACCACTATAACATTCTATTACCTGTCCCGTTCCTATCAGTCCCGGAGGCACTTAGGACTACTACTCCTAAAGGGGAGGGATATTAGGCTGACTTTGAGGTTTCAAAAGGTGAAAAGGCTAAGGCGACATACAAAACACATACGACTGCACAAAAAAGGGGAAGCACGTAAACAATTGAAGGCTCATGTATACCTCCTCAAGCAAAGCAACCAAATAGCATGACTCAAACAACAATCAAGGTCTGAATCTAAAAAAATACTAAGGCAAGGGGAGTTTAAGTTATTGAAGCAGACCAATTTATTACGTAACTCAGATAAGAAGTATGAATCAGGCTTGTCTGCTGGCTGTAGCAACTACTAGTTAACAAAAGCAGTCTCAGTTCTATTTGTTATTATTACCTAAGGCTTGCCTTAGTGTTTGGGTGAGATCTTACGAACATGGTATCTATTACTGATTTAGAGTGTGACAAAGTAGTAACAAATTTTAAATGAGCGGCTTGAGATCATGTGGGCATGCTTGCTAAACTACGTTAATAAGAAGAGAGTAGGTTGTTTTAAAAGCTAGTTCAGAACAGTATGAGTTAGGTTGGTTTTAAGGTAGACTGGTTTCAGATTCTACAGACGATGATATCTATTATTGCCAATTTTAATTCCTATATACATGATATCTATTATCACTGATTTTAATTCCTACAGACATGATATCTAGCACTACTAATTTTAATTCTTATAAACATGATGTCTAGTATTGCTGATTTTAATTCCTATAGATATGATATATAGTTGAACATGGAACGAAATAGACAGGAGTTGCTTGGGTATTCCTATAGGCATGATTTTTATAAAATAATGATTTTAACATTATGAACATGATATGTGCTTATAGCCGTTTAGATCCTAAAAGCATGGTGTCTAAGTATGGTAACAAACATGCAGAATTTTAAACAAGTCCTATAGGGAGGTCATCTAAATGTAGAGTCAAACGTGTAGAATTTATTAGAGGACAGATTCTATAGGCATGGTATCTAAATGTAAAGTTGAACGCGCAGAATTTGAAGTAAGTCCTATAGACATGGTGTCTAAATGTAAAATTGAACATGCACAATTTAAAACAGGCATATAGGCATGTTTTCTACCATTCTAACAGTTGAACATGCATAATTAGCCATCCCTTTTCCACTAGCCAACCCCGAATGTTTATTACAAATTATTACAAACCAAAATAATGAATTTCCATCAGAAAAATGTAAAAAAAGAAGAAGTTACAACTAGAGGAAGCCTGATTCTTGACTTTCTCTCTGAGTTAGGGAATAAACCACCTCAAATGCTATTTGTTTCAAAACCTTTCTCAGACCTAGGTATGTCAGAGTTCCCTAAGGGTCTCAAAGGACCCCGGGAAGTGCTTACACCCAAGTTTGCATAACTAGATAGAGATTAGTACAGTGTGGAAGGGCCATCCCTTATGTGTCCAAGTTCAGAGAGAGCTCATGGGTCCCAAGGCAAGGCTTACACAAGAGGGGCATAACTTAAGTCTAAGAATATGGTGGAGGTGTAGGAATATAGATTTAAAGCTGAGTGGAGAATAGAGAGGGATAGGGGTGATGGGAAAATAGTAGTAGTAAAGCATAGAATTAGCATTTTCATACAAAAGGGGGTCAGGGGATTTGGAATACATTGCAAGGAGCATATGTCCTTAGGCATGGATTAGGTTCAGGAATGCACATAAACTAGTCAGAGAACATATCACATAGAGGAGGTATGGAGGTTATGATGCCAGGGGGGTCAGGTTTGGGTCATGCACATCAATGTGTAATGCTGACATGCTCCAAACCAACCAAGGAATACCAAACACATAGGGGATATGGGGGTTTAGGATTCATAAGTCATAATAAGTGACTGACAGAGTTAATACATAAAAAAACATTAATTCAGAATAGAAAAGGGCATATTAGAGCATGTTTAGTAATGGAACTTGACTAAACACAAGCAAGAGTGAAGGAAGAAGTAAAGAAACTTGTTTTTGTTGATGCTGGAAAATTAGTTAGAACATACCATTAAAGAAGCAAATGCAGAAAAAAAAATTAAGCAAGTTTCCCACAGCCTAGCTTGGGCTTTCAGCTGGCTAGGTAAGGCAACAACACAAGTAATAACAGAAAAGGGAGAGAGAGAGTTTTTAGTGGGGTGTGTGTTCTGAACTCAAGCGTTTTTAGTCCTTGTATTCGTGTCTTTGAAAGAAGAGGGGTGCAGGGTATTTATATCCTTTTGATAACGAGTGAAGGAGAGATAATAGGTAAAATCTTATTGCAAATATGGAAACAATCAATCAGTCAGAATCAATTATACAAGTGATTCCCTTTAATTAAGGAATCAGTTTAACGGGTTCAAATAAGGATGGAAATCAATTTATAGACAGCCTGATTATTGCCATAAAAGAAGTAGTAAAGACATTAAGTAAGCAACCAACTCTAAGTACAGAAATATACTTATTTTGGAAATAGATTCAGCAAGGTAAATATTCCAATAAAGAGAATGGAATCAATCAATTCTCAACATGCGAGTAAAATAATGGTTCATTAAAGAAAGGCTTTGAAATTAGTCACACGATTAAAGATCAATCAAAGAAAGAACCTCAACATATAAATAAACTGAACAAACACTAGACTTGCGAGGCCAAACCTATTGGCAAAAGAAACAGCATGCAATAGTAGCACAAGGTTCAGTAGATAGCAAACATTCAAAGCATAATAATCAAGTAGGTCAAGTCACATTGAATCAATAGTGAAGAAAAATAGAGTATCAAAAACATGCAAAGGGTCTCAATGTAGCAGATGAGAATATTCTTTTGAGAAGTTAGGGTTTCAAGAATAGTCGAGTTTTAAAGATAGTAAAAACCCAGAATCAGAGAAATCACATAAAGAAAAGAGATTCTGAAATAAGGAACTTCAAATCGAGTCAGATATTCAAACTAACAATTTCAAACCCAAAGACATAGGCTTTTTTTTCAACAATAGTCGAGCTTAAAAGATTATTAACAAATAAATCGAACAAGAACTTAACAAATAAGCACTTATCTAACAAACAGCTTTAGAATTCGAATGAGACCACAAAGTAACTAGGGTTTTCAACATGCTAACTCGGATAGGAGAACAACATGAACAAAACATAGTAAAATCACAGACACATTAAAATCAGAGAAAGAGATTTTGAAAAGAAAGACTTGAAGGATAAGTCTAATCGAAAAATGAAGAGTCATTTTGAAAGAGACGTCAAGGAAACTTCGAGAAGCACTTAAAAGGTTCATGGCAAGCATAGATCTAAGGTAGATCTGAAAGAAGTCGAAAAAGTCTTAGAGATTAGGGTTTCATAAAAACCCAAAAGCAACGAAAAAGGCCTTGAAAGTTACCGATCTAACCAGGAGAGTCAAAGGTCTGACTCGAATGGCCATGGCTGGCTAGAGAAAGGTTAAGGATGACCGGAGAAAGTCATCGAGCAAAGAATGGACCAAATCCCTTCGAATTCTGGTCATAAGACCACAGAACCAAATATATAGAAACCATGGAAGGTTGGTACAGGTCTTAGATGACCTCGGAAGGCAATGGATTAGGATGGCAGCGGCTAGGGTATGGGTGGTGTTGTAGAGAGAATTTGGTAGATGAGAGATTTTGAGGCGGTGCAAATGAATGAATGTGTAGGGTTTTGGGGGGTCGTTGGGTTAAAAAGGTAAGAAATAACATGGACCATTGATCTGGTAGATCAACAGTCGAGATTAGAAAGGGTAGGTGGGGATCCAGGTCTAGGTCGGTTTAATTTGCAATTAGCTCGGGGTTTAATTGGGTTCAGATTTTAGGTTATAATTGAAATAAAATTGGGCCATTATTTAAATAACCAATTTTTCCTATTTAATTTATAAAAAATAATAAATTAATTTTTTAAATAAAGTGAAAGCACTAAACAATTTATGACATATAATTAATCATTTAAAAATACAGGATTTAATGTTTATGAATATAAACGTAATTAATCCTAAAAGAGTCTAATGTTGTAATTATACAATTTTATCCTGAAAATACTAAATAATTTCGTAAAAATATGAAAAAATTCCCTTAGCTATATTTTAGCATAAAAATAAAATTTCAACAAGTGAATCGCCAAAAATGATAATTTTAGAAATAATTATTGGATTTTTATAGATAAAATAAGGGAATAAATTAATTTAAAAATTGAGAAAAAATAATGAAACACTTGGACATACATTATATATGCATACATATGCCATTTTGAAGGTACTTTGTATATTAAAATATATATAAGGAAAAATTGGGTATCAATATATGGAACTGTCGTATTACATGCTATATGTTTGGTGTTGAGGTGACGCATATGCTAGGTAACAGGCATGTGGGCATGCACTGTGTGAATTTAGAATTCATTATTTTTGTGGTACGATGTAGTTATCTAATCTTATTTGTACCCATGAAATCTCTACGTGCTAGAGTAATTGAGCTATGACCTATGTTAAAAACCATGTCTTGGCTACATGCTTATTCTGTTAGGACCCACTAAAATCATTTATGATGTTGAGTTATTTGCTTATATTGCAATTACATACTCAGTCATACGCATTCATATTCATATTATATCTTAGTCTTTATTACCATTTAATGATACATCACATCATTATTATTGGGCTGATTTCATGACAATGTGAGCCCGAGAGACTAGAGAGATTGATGACTGAGCGAGGCCGAGGGACTGACCGGTCATTTTGAGCATTTACACTTCGCTAGGTAGATTATAGGTGTGAGTAGCTGCATATGATGTATTATGACTTGTGTGAATCGTCGGTTTTGGTTTTTCAGATTATTCAAAATCGATTTGGAAGAATGAATTTCATTGTTGAAGCTTTAAGTTGGAAGAGTTGACCAAGTTGACACTTTACCATTTGATCTTGTATTGGAGCTTTGATAGGTCTGTTAGGTCTGGATGGTTATTTTGGACTCGGGCGTATGCTCAGATTTGCATTTGGATGTTTCCAGAATGTTTCAGCATAAATTGACGAAAATTGGAACTTTGAAGGTTTGGAAAGTTCATAAGTTTGACCGAGGGTTTAATTTGATGATATCGGTTTCTGATTGTGGTTTTCAGAATTGGAATATCTTTGTATGTCATTTGAGACTTCTGTGCAATATTTGATTTTATTCCGAATTGATTTGATATGTTTCGGCCCGAGTTTTGGAAGATGAAAGTTCAAAGTTCATCAAGTTTGATTTGAGGTGTGTTTCATCATTTTGATGTTGTTATGTGTGATTTGAGGCATCAAGTAGGTCTGTGTTAAGTTGGGGACTTGTTGGTATGTTAAGACGTGGTCCCGAGGGGCTCGGGCATGTTTCGGGTTGATTTCAGACTATTTTTCCCTTATTTTGCATTGCTGGTTCTACAAAACTCTGGGTATCTGGTTTTCTTAATTGCGATCGCAGAGCATGGGTCACGATCTTTTAAGGTTGTTTGCTGGATTGTGTCAATTTTTTCTACGCGTTCGCAAGTTCTCAGATGCGTTCGCGTAGGTTGCTGCAAAGTGAGCATCACGTTCGCACTAGTGTGCACGTGTTCTTGTAGTAGTTTGGACGAAGCTGGGTAGTGGTTGCTTCTTCTTCACGTTTGCAGTGTTTGTTAAGCGATCTCATAGAGTAATTTTGGTGGCATTATATTTTTTTCATCACGAACGCGATGGACTTCCCGTGTTCGCGTAAGAGGAATGCCTGGGCAGATTATAATGTACTCTATTTCGGGTGTTTCAGCCATTTTTGCATTTTTGGAACTATGGAGCTCAGATTGAGGCGATTCATGAAGTAATTATTCACCATGTGAGTTGGGGTAAGTGTTCTATGCTAATTTTTTATTTTATGTTATGAATCTATTTTCGTCGTAGATATTTGATTGAGGGTTCCAAAAGAGAAAACAGGGGGTTTGAGCCTAAAGTTTCACAAAGTGATTTTTTGAGTTTTGAACATCGATTCAGAGTTGGATTTGAGTGAAACTAGTATGGTTGGACTCACAATTGAACGGTTATCAGTTTTTTGAGTTTTATCAGGTTCTGAGGTGCGGGCCTAGGTTGAACTTTTGGGTCAATTTCGGATTTTTATTAAAGATTCGAGATTTATTGATGGGTTTGTTTCTTTTGGCATTATTTGATGTATTTGAGTTACTTTTGGCTAGTTTCGAGCCATTCGGAGGCTGGTACGCGCAACATGGTTTTTGGAGCATTGTTTGTCTTGCTCGGTATTAGATTTGGCTCTTTCGAGGCAAGTAACTCTTCAAAACTTTGTACTGAGGGTATAAAACCCAATATTACGTGCTATGTGTTTAGTGTTGAGGTGACGCACATGCTAGGTGACAGGCATGTGGGCGTGCACTAGGTGAATTGAAAATTCGTTATTTCTGTGGTATTGTGTAGTTACCTAATCTTATTTGTATCCATCAAATCTCTACGTGCTAGAGTAATTAAGCTGTGACCCATGTTAGAAACCATGTCTAGGCTACATGCTTATCTTGTTGGGACCCACTGAGATCATTTATGCTATTGAGTTATCTGCTTACATTGCAATTACATACTCAGTCATACGCATTCATACGCATATCATATCTCAGTCTCTGTTACCATTTACTGATACGTCATATCATTATTGTTGGGCTGATTTGATGACAATGTGAGCCCGATAGAATGGAGAGATTGATGACTGAGTGAGGCCGATGGCCTAATTGTAAGGATATTTATTTATGATGGGAGTGGGCTACACATCCCAACATGTGTTTACTAATTTATGCCATGATTGTCTTGTTACAATGCTTGGGCTGAAGGAGCCCCTCCTGAGTCTGTACACACCCCTAGTGAGCATAGGTACCTGCTGAGTGCGAGTGCCAAGTGCGAGTGTTGAGTAACTGCAAGGACTGAGTGGCCATGAGGATTGAGTGATTGGGATTACTGAGTGCATTGATGCACCGAGAGTATGCATATGTTTTTATCATTGCATGGTATTACAGTTAGCATGCATACATTGACATGTAGGCATAGAGATGTATTTTATGTATGCCATTTGAAAATAAAACATTTATCTATTAAAAGCCTTTGGGAAAAATCACAGTTTTCAAACTTACTCATATTTTTGATAATTTTGGTAAATGTAACGACCGACATGTCGTTTTCAGTATTTGCATTTTGCTTGGCAGTTTGGGGGCATGAGTAGCTCCGTATGGAGTATTAGGACTTGTATGAAAAGCTTTTGTTCATTTCGAGTTGATTTGGTATGTTTAGGCGTGAGTTTTTGGAAGTCAAAAGTTCGAAAGTTCATTAAGTTTGATTTGAGGTGTGTTTCGTCATTTCGATATTGTTATGCGTGATTTGAGGCCTCAAGTAGGTCCATGTTATGTTATGGGATTTTTTGGTATCTTCGTACGAGCTCCTGAGGGGCTCGGTTGAGTTTCAGATAGGTTTGAGTTGTGTTGCACTCGTTTTTCTTATGTTTCGACGTCGTTTCTTCAAGCATAAATTGTACGACATTGAACAAATAAGCTCTGATTTCTGTTTTGATTGAAGAATTAGATTCATATCGTAATTACGGAGCCATAGCAAATAGAATCGTCAAATTTGGGAATTGTATGAGGATTTTATGGTCATTTTTCTAAGAATTTGGTTGCTAGATTTTTCAGATTAATTACGAAATTACCACTGACTTCGTATTTAAAAATCTGCACTATTCCCAAATATTGAAACCAACTTATCTCCTTCAATATATGGTCAAACGGAGTGATTCAAGATCCTAACTTGACTATAATTTCCCAGGGAATCCATTGGAGGAATCAAAAGCATGTTTCGTGATTGTTTATCACAACAAACGAGGAAGAACAATGTTAAATCAAGAGTTTTATTCATTTAACATATTTTGAGTTAGGGAGCACGGATTTGGGAAATTTTGGAGGTAATGTTTACCATGTGGATTGGGGTAAGTGTTCTACACTCGATTTCGGTTATATTTCATGAATCCATCTTCATCTTTTGCATTTGATTGATGATTTCAAAGTGAAATTTGGAGATTTTTGTTTATAATTTTATAAAGTGAAATTTTGATTTTTGAACATCGATTCGGAGTCGGATTTGAGTGAATCTAGTTTGGTTGGACTCATAATTAAATGGGTTATCATATTTTGTGAGTTTTGTCGCATTTCGATGAATTGGCCCGAGTTTGACTTTTTGGTCGATTTTGAGATTTTGATTAAAGATTCGACCTTTATCGATTGGGTTTGTTTCCTTTGGCGTTATTTGATGTATTTAAGTTGTTTTTTTTATTGTTTAGAGCCATTCGGAGGTTGGTGGTATTTTTGGAGCATCTTTTGGCCTGCTAGGTATTGGATTTGGCTTGTTCGAGGTAAGTAACTCTTCTAAACTTGGTGCTGAGCATATAAAACACCGAATTACGTGTTATGTGATTGGTGTTGAGGTGACGCACATGCTAGGTAACGGGTGTATGAGCGTGCAGTGTGTGAATTGTGACTTTGTTATATCTGTGGTACTGTGTAGTTACCCGATCTTACCTGTAACCATGGAATTTCTACGTATTTGAGCTATTAAGATGTGATCCATGTTAGAAACCATGTATGGGCTACATGCTCATCCTGTTAGGACCCACTGAATTCATTTCTACTGTTGAGTTATCTGCTTTCATTGATTTATATACTAAGTCATATGCATTCATATGCATATCATATCTCAACCTCTGTTACTATTTATTGGCATAGCATATCATCATTTTGGGCTAGTTTCATGGCATTATGAGCTTGAGAGACTGGAGAAATTGATTTCACTGATATACCTGAAAAGCAGACCTATTTTCTAGATATGCTTTAAAAGCAGGCCTATTTTCTAGAATTGTGAACGAGCTGAGCATTTTATCTCCGAGTTAATTCTTTTATTACATTCATTATTTTGTTATGAACTATTGTTGGCTATTGGTGTTGGACTCTGACTTTTGTTCCATCTCGTCACCACTTTCAACCTAAGGTTAGGTTTGTTACATATTTAGTACATGTGATCAGTTGTACTCATACTACACTTTTGCACCTTGCGTGTGGATGTTGGATGGTGGTGTTGTTGTGTTCAACGGGAGCTGGATTTGAAGATTATAACGACCCAAATTTTCGACCGTCGGGATCGTGATGGCGCCTAACTCTTGAATACTAGGCAAGCCAACAATTACGATTCTAATACATTAACAATTAAACCAAACAGAAATAAATGATAACTAAAGCTAAATAGATCTAAAGTACGGAAGTGTTATAACATCTCAAAAACTCCAATACATGTCTACCCAATGATCTGGTGTCACAATTCACAAACGTCTAAGAAGTTACACAAATACTAGTTTAAAAGAATTACTATTGTTCTTGAAATGGAAAAAAGACAGAAAATCCAAAATAGAGGGAAGGGGGACTTTAGGGTCTACGGACGCCGGCATATCTACATTGGTTATCCTATGGACTGAAGGCAATAACCCCAAACTCTACTCATGAGGTCTGGCACAAAAATCTGCACAGAAAGTGCAGAGTGCAGTATCAGTACAACTGATACCATATACTGGTAAATGTCGAGCCTAACCTCAGCGAAGTAGTGATGAGGCTAGGACATGATAACAATATAAACCTGTACAGTTAAATCATATACGAGAAATAATAATAATAGAAATTTAACAAATAAAGACGGGAAAGCGAAACATGCTGAGGGGAATATCAAATTTTGATAGTAATAAAGTAAGGAAGCAAGGTAAATATCAAACTTTGAACCAGCAGAAATGATAACATAGTAACACGTGTACGGCATCACCCTTATTGCTTTTACTCTCGTCCTCACCATAGAAATTAATAGAAATGGCATGGAATCACCCTTCGTGTATTAACTCTCTCATAATCATGGCACGACATCACCCTTTATGCATTAACGCTCACAAAAATATGGCATGGCATCACCCTTCGTGCATTAATACTCACTGAATATGGCACGGTATCACCCTTCATGTATTAACACTCTCTCACAATATCGTGCACGGTATCATCCTTTATGCTTTAACTCTTCCTCACCTAAACAATAGAAATAATAACATCCCGGCAAGGGAATCAATTATAACCAGTCTCGTTTCAACAGTTAAATTCACAATGTAAGTCTCAACTTGAGTGAATACTCAACAATTACCCAATAATAAGAAAATATAACTGAACTTGTTCAACATGAAGAATAACCAGCTTAAGCATGAACAATACGTGATAAGAGACACAATGGTTATAAGTATAAGACTCATTTGCATGCAAAGACCCAACAACAATGTATAGATACTCATCACCACATCTATATGTCGTACTCACAACTGAACATGTAGCAAATAAGACAACAACATATGTTCCCTCAAGCTAAGGTTAAACCAAACACTTACCTTGATTTCACGGCCGAAAATCAAGCCTCGGTTCATCAAATCCATGAATGATGCTAAGGCATTTTTTAACCCAAACGACATCACAAAAAACTTATAATGCCCGTACCGAGTGCGAAAAGTTGTCTTAGGGACATCAGATGCCCTAATCCTCAACTGATGGTAGCCAAATCTCAGATCAATCTTCAAAAATACCTTGGCACCCTGAAGCTGATCAAATAAATCATCAATCCTCGACAATGGATACTTGTTCTTGATGGTGACTTTGTTCAACTACCGATAATCTATGCACATCCTCATCGATCCTTCCTTTTTCTTAACATACAACACTGGTGCACCCCAAGGTGAGACACTAGGTCTAATAAAGCCCTTATCAAGCAAGTCTTGCAACTGTTCTTTCAATTGTTTCAACTCTGGCGGGGCCATACGATATGGAAGAATAGAAATGGGCTGAGTTCCCGAAGCCAAATCAATGCAAAAGTCAATATCCCTATCAGGTGGCATCCCCGGTCGGTCTGCAGGAAATACCTTTGGAAATTCACGAACAATTGGTATGGAATCCATGGAAGGAACCTCTGCACTGGAATCGCGAACATAAGCCAAATAAGCTAAACACCCCTTCTCGACTATACATCGAGCCTTCATATAAGAAATGACCCTACTAGTAGAATGACTAGGATTCCCTCTCCACTCTAATCGAGGCAACCCCCGAAAGGCTAAGGTCACATTTTTGGATCCAATAAAGCATGATAACATAACAACCAATCCATCCCTAAAATGACGTCTAAATCTACCATATCAAGAAGTAGGAGGTCTACATCTCAATATCCGCAATAATAGCCACACATGAGCGATAGACACAACCTACAAGAATAGAATCACCCACCAGTGTGGACACATATACAAGAGCACTCAAAGAATCACGAGGCACAACCAAATACGTAGCAAAATAAGATGACACATAAGAGTATGTAGACCTTGGGTCAAATAGAACTGAAGCATCTGTACTGCAAACTAAAATCATGCTTGTGATAATGGCATCAAATGCCTTAACCTTAGGCCTAGCTGGGAAAGCATAACATCGGGGCTAGGCCCTACCACACTGAACTATATCCCTAGAACGACTTCTTGCTGCCTGGCCTCCACCTCTGGCGGCCTAATCTTTACGTCTAACACCTCTACCTCCACCTCTAGCTGCCTGACCCCTGAACCTAGCTGGCTGAGCGGGTGGTTGAACACCCGATGCCTGAACCATGGCACGAGAACCTTGATGTTAAGAACTGCTCGATGCTCGAGGGAAAATTCTAGCAATGTGCCTCAGATCACCATAGGTATAACAAGTCCTCGGCTGCTGGGACTGCTAACCTTGAAACTAACCCTGACGACCTGAGTAACCACCCCGAAAACTCTGGAGCAGAGGTGCACTACTAGGAGATGGCGGTGCACTATTAGGTAGCTGATTATCATACTACATATGAGAATCATGGCCACCTGAAACACCGTGAGAAGCTTGAATTTCTAAATGGAACGACCTAGGAGGATGGCCCCGACTAAAAGAATCCTTGCCTCCAGACAAGGCACCACTGAACCTACCAGAATGACGAGGCCTCTTATCATACCCTTGACCACTTCCCTCAGCTAGAACTGCCTCAAATCGCCAGGCCCTCCTTAGCCATCTACAATCTGATAGGCTGAGCGAGTCCCTTAATGAAACTCCTCACTCTCTCTCTCTCTCTCTCTCTCTCGGTGGGGAGTATAAGAGGAGCATGACGAGGCAAATCAATAAACCTAGTCGCATACTGAGTGATAGTAATAGAACCCTACTGAAGATACTCGAACCGCCTACGGTAGTCCTCTCTCTGGATGACGGGAAGGAACTTCTCGAGAAATAGCTGAGAGAACTGGTCCCAAGTCAAGGCAGGCGAACCAACTAGTCTAGTCAACACAAAATCATTCTAGCATCTCTTAGCGGATCCTATCATCTAGAATACAACAAAGTCAACCCCATTGATCTCTACTATCCTTATGTTCCGCAATTTCTCGCGGCAGAGGTCAAGATAATCTTTGGGGTCCTCAAAAGTTATCACACTGAAATGAACCGGGAAAAGCTTGGTAAACTTATCAAACCTCAACAAAGCCTCAGAAGACATAAATGAGCCACCAACGGCTTGAGCTACAATAACTGGCTAAGCTACTCCCACTGGCTGAGCTGCTAGTGTCCGAAACTGAGGAGCCATCTGCTCTATAGTGTCGATAGCGGGAGACTGAGTTCCTCCCCAGTCTGAGAGATGGCTGGTGCTACAAGGAATGTACCCGTCTGAGCTACTCTCTCCATAAGGCCCACTAAATGGACCAAAGCATCCTGAAGTACCGGGGTAGTTATGGACCCCTCCAGAACCTGGGCTGGGCACTTTGGAATGGTCTGGGCCCGCACCTCATCCTCAAACTCTACCTGAGGCTCCACTGCTGGTGCTTCTGCTTGAGCTCTATGTTGATACATGTCCCTACCTTGGCCTCTAGCACGGCCTTGGCCTCGTCATCTACCCCTCGCAGGATCTACCACTGGGGCTCAGGCTGCTGATCAGTGGATGAAGCCGTTCGTGTTCTTTCCTTCTACAAAGAACATAGTAGAAGTTCAATTAGCATTGAGAAGTCGAATCGCATGACAGAGAAGAATAAATGTAAAGTTATTCCTAATATCTGAATCCTTTGGGGGATAAGCACAGACGTCTCTATACCGATCCCTCGGACTCTACCTAGCTTGTTCGTGAATTGTGAGACCTAGGCAATCTAGTGCTCTGATACCAACTTGTCACGACCCGAATTTCCCACCTCGGGATCGTAATGGTGCCTAACTCTTAAATGCTAGGCAAGCCAACAATTACGGTTCTAACACATTAATAATTAACCTAAACAGAAACAAAAGATAACTAAAGTTAAACAGCTATAAAGTACGGAAGTGTTATAATAGCTCAAAAACTCCAATACATGTCTACCCCAATGATCTGGTGTCACAATTCGCAAACGTCTAAGAAGTTCAACAAATATTGGTTTAATACAATTACAACTGTTCTAAAAATGGAAAGAGACTAAAAATCCAAAATAGAGGGAAATAGAACTCCAGGGTCTGTGGACGCCGGTAGATCTACCTTGGCTCTCCCATGGACTGAAGGCATTAATCCCAAACTCTACTCACGAGGTCCGGCACCGAAATTTGCACAGAAAGTAAAGAGTGCAGTATCAGTACAACCAACCCCATGTTCTAGTAAGTGTCGAGCCTAATCTCGGTGAAGTAGTGACGAGGCTAGGACACGACAACAATATAAACTTGTGCAGTTAAATCATATATGAGAAACAATAATAACATAAATTTAACAGATAAAGACGGGAAAGGGAAACATGTTGAGGGAAATATCGAATTCTAACAGTAATAAAGTAAAGAAGCAAGGTAAGTATTAAACTTTGAACCAGCAGAAATGATAACACAGTAACACATCATGGCAGCACCCTTCCTGCTTTTACTCTCGTCTTTTCCATAAAAATCAAAAAAAATTGCATGGCATTACCCTTCGTGCATTAACTCTCTCATAATCATGTCACGGCATCACCCTTCGTGCATTAACGCTTACGAAAGTATGACATGGCATCAGCCTTCATGCATTAACATTCACTGAATATGGCACGACATCACCCTTCATGCATTAACACACTCTCACAATATCATGTACAACATCACCCTTCGTGTTTTACACTCATTCTCACCCAAACAATAGAAACTATAACATCCCAACAAAGGAATTAGCTATAACCAATCTCAATTCAACAGTTAAATTCACAATATAAGTCTCAACTGGAGTGAATACTCAAGAATTCCCAATAACAAGAAAATATAACCAAACTTGTTCAACATGAAGAATAACCATCTTAAGCATGAATAATACGTGATAAGAGACACAATGGTTACAAGTATAGGGTCTCATTTGCATGCTAAGACCCAACAACAACGTATAGATACTCATCACCACATCTATACGTCATACTCAATAATTGAACACGTAGCAAATAAGACAATAACACCTATTCCCTCAAGCTAAGGTTAAACTAAACACTTACCTTGATTCTACGGCCAAAAATCAAGCCTCAATTACCGTTTTACCTCTTGATTCCACTTCCAATCCGCTTGTATCTAGTCATGATTAACTGAATAACATCATTAAATGCTAAACAACTCAATTCCCATGCATAATTATAGATTTTCCAATATTTTCCCCAAAAAGTCAAAAAACCGACCCCGGGCCCACTCGGTCAAACTCGAAGTTCGAACCAAAACCGGTTACCCATTCACCTACGAACCCAAATATGCAATTGGTTTTGAAAATCGATCTCAATTTGAGGTCTAAATCCCCAAATTTTGAAATTCCTAAACTCTATCCAAGAACACCCAATTTTCCATGAAAAACCCTAAATTTATGAAATCATGAAAAACGATGAAATAGATTGAAGAAAATGAGTTAGAAATAGTTTACCTATGATTTGGGGAAGAACTCTCCTTTGAAAAATCTACTATGGGAGCTTAAGGTTTGAAAATTTGAGAAATGAGTTCAAAATCCCATCTAAGTCATGTTTTGATCAGTTGCAGATGTCGCATTTGTGACTAGACTTCGCAATTGCAAAGCGCGCAAATGCGAGACAGGCGTCGCAAATGTGAACTTGCTGCATTCCTGCTACTATCATAATTGCGAACCTTTGATCGCAATTGCGAAGGCTGACCCTCCCCGTTGACTTCACAAATGCGAACTAAGCTAGCCCAACCTTTTGATCGCATTTTCGATGGAAGGCTCGCAATTGCCAATCCTGTGAAGCTCGCAATTGCGAAGCCTGATCTCGCAATTGCTAGATCAGAGGCCTGCAAATCTGCTGAAGCATACCAACAAATTCCCTAAGTTCAAAATCACCCTGTAGCTTATCCAAAACTCACCCGAGCCCTCGGGGCTCTAAACCAAATATGAACACAAGTCTTAAAACATCATACGAACTTGCTCGTGCGATCTAATCACCACATTAACATCTTAAACAACGAATTTAATACCAAAACTCATGATTTTCTTAAGAATACTTGAAATTTCTATTTTCGCAACTGGACGTCCGAATTACGCCAAATCACTTTCGATTCTCACCAAATATCACAGATAAGGTCAAAATACCACAACGAACCTGTACCAGGCTTCAGAACCAAAATACGGGCTCGATATCAATGAGATCACATACTATTCCATTTCTAAAAATCCTTATATTTTCTAGCAAACAATTTTCTTCAAAAATTCATTTCTCGGGCTAAGGACCTCGGAATTCGATTCCGGGCATACGTCCATGTCTCATATTTTACTACAGGCCCTACAGGACCGTCAAATCATGGGTCTGGGTCCGTTTAGAAAAAATATTGACCGAAGTCAACTTTAATCAATTTTAAAGGCAAATTTCATTATTTTTCTTAAACTTCACATAAAGGCTTTCTGGAAACGCACCTAGACTGCGCATGCAAATTGAGTCGGAGGAAAATTAGGTTTTCAAGGCCTCAGAACCCGGATTCGGATTCTAAAACAAAAGATGACCTCAGGTCATCATAAAGATGTACTTGCGTTCCAGTTATAGTTGTCTCTTGTTCATGGTAGCCTTAAATTTATAAAAATCCGTTTATGTACATTTCTAATAGATAATGTATTTACTTCAAACCAGTTTGGTAAAAATCAAATTCTTAGAAGCTCATGATTTGTACTACCAGTCCTTGGAAAATGTATAAGATTCAGATATTATCTTTTACTTATTTGTCTTACTAAATTTCATTGGAATCTGATAGATGTTAATTGGCTTACCTAGCGAGTTGGGTTAGTTTCTGATCACGCCCAACTATGCCTTATAAAAAGGATTAAACAGTCGCTGCAAATATAATGCGGTTTACAAGTCCGGAGTCGAATCCCACAGAGAACTAAGGTTTAGCTACAGCTGTTCACTTTTACCAAGAAGACAAGCTTGAACAATTCCTAACTTATAGATATTTAGATTCTTGTGTTTAACTAATTAACTAACAAATTAAACTACTAAATTAACAACTAAATATACTAAGGGTTAGAGACAAGATTAAGGAGGTCTAGAGTTATGATTTTCACAATTGTCGGAATCCTTCCCGCTATGTCTTCTATAATTTCGCCCAAGTATTCTCTACCAATCATAAACACTCTTATTACTGTAAATCTCTCCCGAGTAATTATGACAATTTACTAGACGCACTCTCCCGAGCTACGATAGCTGGCTTTTAATACAGCTCACTTTAGATCGCAACCAAGGCTTCGTTACCCTAATCCCACCTTTAAACCCTTGGTTATTGATCCCTCATATATTTTGGGAGTGGTGTTATTCAACAATTACTTAAATATGCACTCTCTCTCGAGTTATGCATACTAAATAGGCACAACTAATTGAGAGCTCTTCAATCAACTAGAATATAAACGTAGTTGAACAAAGAGAGAAAAACTATGACTCAATTATAGAAAAACATAACAAGAATTTATCCTACAAAAGGTTCTATCAAAACTCTAAGTAACAAATTAGCTATTCATAATAGTATGTAAAACTACAATACTAAAAGTCAGAACCAACAATAAAAAATAGGAAGAGGAAGGAAAAACTCGTAGAAGAATTCTCCGCCTTGCTCCCAATGTGTTCTTGCCTCCTTAGGTTAAATATATGTCTGAAATCTATCCTCCCTCCTTTCTTGGCCGGCTTCCTTGGTTTAATATAGAGTTTAGGGCTTAAAATCCCGTGTTTTGCACATAAGTCACTGAAATCTCCGCCTCCTGCCGCAGTTTTGCCGCGGTTGCAGTGGAACCGCGACCAAACATGCCCTCTGATTCTTCAGTTGTCCGCGACCATCTTCTACCACGGTTCTACCGCGGTCGCGGTGGAACCTCGATTTTTCACCCTGTTACGTTTGTAATTTTGAAAAATGTAAAAAATGAAAGTTGTATCCCTTTGAGTTAGCTTTCCAACCATATATTGTGGAGCCCAAATGGAGTTCGGAGAAAAATGTTATATTTATTGTACTAGACAGTGCACAATATGCCTCTTCGAGTCTTCGTTCGTACTTAATTATCAAATTTGACCCCCAAACATGATCTTGGCTTAATTCCTTGAACTTTTACTCAAACTTTAAAGCTCCAAATCACTTAAATGCATTCCATAATATCTATATAGCTCGGAATCACACCTACAAGGCATAAAACATACAATTAGTGCAAAACATTAGCCATTAAAGCTCAAACTGAATTAAAGTGCAGTAAACTCGAGTGTAATAAGCGACTAAAATACGTAATTATAGCCTATCATCAGTTGCCATTACGACTAGTTGAATTTTGGATCGTGACATTTGTGAGATTTAATGGATATTTGAAAGAAAGTAGATTAAAGTCACTTACCAATGAATTTAGGAAGAAAAGTTCTTGAAAAAATCGCCTCTAAGGTATTTAGGTTTGAGAGTTTGTGAAAAATGAGCTAAATCGCGGGTCTCACCTTTTTGTCCAGGTGCATATGTCGCAATTGCGACCTAGGGTTCGCAATTGCGAACCCAGCAAATGTGAGACATGCTTCACAAATGTGAACTCTGAATTTTCGCCAATGCGGCCAATAGATCGCAATTGCTATCTCATACGACCCAGCCCCTCCTCGTAAATGCGAAGATATTCTTCACAATTGCGAACCTGACAGGAAATAAGACTTTTCGCAAATGCGAACACTGACCTCACAATTGCAAGGTCAGAGACCTGCACCAGAACAGAGTTCATCAGCCATTTTTCTTAAGTCTAAACCACTCTGAAGCCTATCCGAAACTCACCCGAGTCCTCGGGGCTCCAAATCAAACATGCACACAAGTCCCAAAATATCATAGGAACTCGCTCGTGCAATCAAGACACCAAAATAACACATAGAAAAATGAATGGGACGAAAAAATGAATGAAATTTTTAAAGAAACTTAAGAACTTCCAATTTTCCAACTGGATGTCTGAATCACATCAAGTCAACTCCGTATTGCACCAAATTTTGAAGGCAAGTCATAAATACAGTAATGAACTTATACCAAGCTCTGAAACCAAAATTCGGACCCGGTAGCAACAAAGTCAAACTACGGTCAAACTTGGAATTTCTGCAAACATTTAAACTTCTAGTTTTCAACAAATGGTGATACTTCAAGCTAGGGACTTCCGAATTTTGTTACGGGCAAGTCCCAAATCACGATACGAACCTATCGGGACCATCAAAATATAAATCCGGGTACGTTTGTTCAAAAAGTAGACCGAAGTCAAAATCATATGAGTTTTAAAGCACGATTTCACATTTTAATTAATTTTTCTCATAAAAATCTTTCGAAAAAAGACACGGACTGCGCATGCAAATTGAGGAAGGCTAAATGGAACTATTCGGGGTTTCGAAACACAAAATTGAGCATTAAAACTATAAATGGTATATCGGGTCATCACAATAATTTGAGCTAAAAGTTTTAAGCCATCAATCAAATCAATTTGAAACATTTGTTACAATATTTTTATTTGCGGTCCAAAAGAATTTACCATATATTTACACCTCACTGATCTTGACAGTGTTTTCTATGATGTATAGGAAATCTCTGAATATTAAATAAAATAAATCACACGTACTGTCTAATAAGTACATGTTAATGGTGTTTTTCACGCGTTTAGACAATATATATACACTCTTAGACCTAGACGTCTGATCCAATTAAGTGAAAAGAAAATTGCTATATATACTAGTCGAAGAGAACAAAACAGAAAAAATGTGGACCGTGAAAGTACTCTTCATATGAAATTGACCCCTTTGAAAACTCACATATATAACACTTAATCCGTAGCACATGCAACTCTCTATGGCATGTCTGTAATGGTTGATTTTGTATTTTTTATTTTTCGCCCGGTGTTTGATATCCATTTTTGTAGCCCCAATAATTGAATTCGCGTCGAGAAATTTTACTCTAGAAGGTAAAGCGCTCCTTATCCAAGATAATTTATACTTAGCTAGGGGTTCGAATCCGAGATATCTGATTAAGAAGGAAGGAGTACTTACCACTCTATCAGAACTTGGGGTGTTATTGTAATGGTTGATTGAAGGCAATGACTGACGTGGAAAACACAAATTCACAAATATAATTATATGCTGAAGACTGGGCAATCACTTAAATATGCGACATGTCTTAGTTGATCTATGCATTTCTGAATCGAATCTTTCTATAGAGAATGATGAGGAGAAGTGTAGAGTTAAAGACACCAAATAGTTGAAGTTTTTACCATCGGAGTTAAAAGTTTAAATCATATAAGTGACATGAATGTCTAATATTTGTTAGTTGTTACACTAACCAACAAGGTATAATATGAGGGCATTGTTGAATGCTGACCACCCAAAGTTACTTCTTTAATTAAAAGACCTATTCTAATAAGTCGTCAATTACGTAAAGGACCTCAAGTTATCTTTTATTGGGTGGATGTAGCCTTAATTAGATTAAAGAATATTAAAAATGTCAATTTTTGGTCAATATTACTCCAGTAGTCATTTTGTTAACTTCCTTCTCGGTGGATTACTAATTATTTTTTAATGAATATATAATCATTGTATTATGGTTTATCAACCTCCTTCTTGATCTTTTATCAACCCAAGGTCGCTAATCAACTTCTTCTTGGTTGATGGAGGCCATTTTCAACCTCGTGCTAGGGTTGCCCTTAATTTATAATCTATTAGGACTCTCGTTTGAATGATGGGAAAACGATTCCTAAAATGAATAAATCTCCTTCATACGTCTTTTTTTGGAGAAAAAGTCTTGAATATTTATAAATTAAGGTCTCTGCTTCTCAGAACAACAATAACAATAGTTTCCGTAATAATCATTAAGAAAATCACGTTTAGGGGGATATTTATATTTTAGTATCTTGTTTTACACTATTATATTAGTCTTTTAATCTCTTCTCTTATAAATGTAGTTTAATTGATCAAACCACTTTAAATGATAGTTCTTTTGATATGCATGATTACTCATTATCAAAGCTCTCTTTATTAGCTTTTACATGCACTTCTTATTTCGATCCCAACAAGTAATATTAAAGTAAAGGTCGAAAATTAATTTCGAAGCGGGTTCAATTTTAGTTGCAGCCAATTTGACGATGATGAAGATTTTTCACGACGTGCTACTCAATACGAAGATAGTTTTCAATCATATTCAACATTGTTGCCGTTGTATCTTTACAAATAATAGAAATATTTTGAAATTATTTTTAACACGTGCCTATTTTCAACTAATTTTCTATTCATGCAGACTTGTAAACATGACCAATTTTTAAAGCAATGCCAATATTCAACCATTTTAAATTCATAATATTTTTGACCTTAGTATTTTTTTTATATTATATTAGTATTTTAATTTTCCCTCTTATAGGTCAGTTGACCGAACTACTTTAAATGATCATCTTTTTTATATATCTGATTTATCATTATCAAAGTTTTCTTTCTTAACTTCCGCATATGTACCTGAATAGGTGGTCTTGAATTGTGCAGAAGAAATAGCTATGTTCAATATGTTGATTTGTTACTCTCCAGTCTTATAACTTATCATCAGTTAGACTAGTTGAATGCTCTAACCAACAGAAGAGTGTCTGTTAATTACTATTGATAAGTTGTTATCGAGAAAACCCCAATACTTTCCAAAAGTGGCATCTTAATTAGAAAAGGAAACTTCCTACAAATGTATGAAAAGAACTCTTGACTAAACTCAGCAAATAGACAAAAAAAGCATTTCTAAATTCTCCACCAAAAATATGTCTATTTAGCTAAGCAATTTGTGGTCAAGGACCACAAGAAGATTGTAAATGTTCAGAAAATAAAGGAATTAGTTCTAGTACATAGAGATATTGGACCACCATTCCTTGGGACCAGGGCATCATCCCAAATTAGGTTATGGTAAATATTTACTCACACTCCATATTTATATTAATTCATAATCCTTTCGGTTCATGGTAAGTGACATTTTGGCTTTGGCAAACTGCTTAAGAAAATACTAACTTCTTGGAAAAAAAGTATTTTGACTAAATTACTTTTAATTAAAATTTGCATATTGTTAACTTGACGTATTGAGATATATAAATAAGGATAAATTCGGAAAGATAAAATTAATTCCCTCTTGATTACATAAAAGGTCACTTATTTTAGACCAAAATAAAAAAGCTAAAAGTCACTCATTGTGGATCGGATGAAGTATTAATTTACTGTGTAAAATAAGGTCATAATACGTACTGAATAACCATGATTAAGTGATGAAATAAATATAACAACCACTTGCCACGTATATATATTACTTAGAGAAAGGAGACTGATTTCTTTTTAACATGACTGGGAGCATCATTACGGTTACAAACTATCAAAATCAGTGATGTAATGAAGCAATTGAGCTCGAGGTGAGCTCTAACGGTGGAAATGGAGACTTGGAGAAGAAGTCCCAAATCAGGGGCATGTGCGAGAACAGAGAAGAAGAGAACTTAGAAGTGGAAGTCTCAATTGTATTAACTCTGTAATGTTGTATATATACAACTATACGATCAGAAGGAATACTAACAAAACTAACCGACAAACTAATTAATGGAAACATAACCGACTCAACTAACAAACTAACTGAATGGTACAACTGCTAAAGATGTAAATAATGTAATATATCTCAATACCCCCCCCCCCCCCAATTTGAAAGTGAGGATAT